>WBNH01009048.1:1691-251573 GCA_013401255.1 Urocolius indicus
TATGAAAAATTTGTTAGGAAAGTCAGTTTGGGTCAATCCTGCCTCGGGCAAAGGCAATCCCATTCAGGGGATCATTTTTGCCCAAGGACCTGGATACACTTGGTGGGTAATGCAGAAGGATGGAGAAGTTCGATGCATACCACAGGAGGATTTGATTTTGGGTGAGCCTAGCCCTTAAACTAAATGATATTAGTCACTGAATAACTTCCTACCTTGCGCATGCTCTTCAGATGATCTCGTACAAGAACATGCACCCTGAGCTGAGACCAGAGAAGCTGAAGCAGCAGGTTGATACCATCTGAGTAAGAACCCAGAAGACTGCGATGAGAGATGGAGCCCTGAAGCCATGGACTAAATTAATGCCCCATGGACTAAGGGAATAATATCTGTATCAGTGACATGAAAATCTTTAAAAATGTGCCTTATCTGAGCATGACGTACATGGAATTGAATAAGGGGTGGATAATGTCCTGGGTTTGGCCAGGATAGATTTAACTCTCCCCAGCTGCAGCTGGGGGGGTGTGGCCAGGCTATTCAATCCCATGTGACATCATGCTCGGGATATAAGGGCAGCAGCTGGGCCAGAGCAGGGCTGCAACCAGTGCAGCCACTGCAGTTCTGCTGTCTGGTTGAGCGTCGGGCTAAGCATGGTGAGCAGTTACATTGGGCATTGCTCCTTTTTTTTTTTAATTTGGCCATCACTGTAGCTGCCTACTCATTGTGGGATTCTATTAAACTGTCTTTATCTCAACCCAGAAAGTTCTACAACTCTCTCTTGACTCTCCTCCCCATCCTGCTGAGTTGGGGAGGAGTAACTGGGTGGTTTGGTTATTGTTCAGTTAGGGCTAAACCACCACAGTAAATTAAAAATTTTCTATACAGCATGAGCTCTTAACTACCTTTATTTGAGCTGATTGCTTTGCATTTGGATGTTCAACAGAGCACAAGGCAGTAAGACATCTAACAGCAAGTGTCCTTTGCTCTCTAATGACACTTCAGGCATTAGATTGTCTTTAACCTTTTGATCCTCAGCCCACACTACTTCTTGATTCTAAATCACAGATTGATTTCAGTGTTTAAAACATGTGCATTTACTTTGTATAAAGGAGTTAGAAATTGTCGTTGGAGTGAGTGGTTTGTTCACAAAAACCAAAGTAAGATGCATAATGTAAAGAGTTTCCACTTCATTTGTTTGTTAGAATTCCCCACATAGATCAGCAGGAATATGCTAAGCCTGATTTGAGTGGATGTGAGGGGAGAAGCCAAACTGTGACTGTTTGTAAGCACTTAGTGGTCTATATATAATGTCAAACCACCTGGTTAACATGGACTGAAGACAATAGGGACTTGCAGGTTCAATTACCCTTTCCCCCAGGTTTAGTGAGCTTCCTGTCTGCTTTCAATGAACAATGAAATACATTTAATGTGTGGATTCTGCTTGTACATGCTTGTCCTTTTCCCATCCTTTGTAGATTATTTACAGTTACTTTTTGTTGTTACTCACATTAATTACTGATCATCTCTAGTTACCTGTTGTGTTCTCCCAGCACTGTCTGACAACAATGACACTGGCTTAATGATTTCATATTAGAATTCAAACTCTTTTTATGCCTAGGGCAGTCAGCAGAGAACAAGATCTCTCTGGATTATCTGGATGATTGAGAAAAACTTTCTCATTACAGACTAATTTACTATGCAGAAATCTCAATATACTCTGTTTTACTATCGCTGCTTTATGTAGTAGTTGGCAGGAGCATTAACTCAGCTGTTGCCTCTTGGAGTGTTTGCCTCATTGATAAAGGCAGTAATTCAGCACCAGGAGCAGAGCTCAGCTTTGTGCCCTAAGATACTGCAGCCCTAGTATGAAGAGTAGGCTGTGAGGAATCTTCTGTGTGTTTGTACATAATGCAGAAGACATCTGCTGAAGATCCTGCGTGGAAAAGAGGGGTCACAAACAGATGGATACAGAGCCGACAATTTCTTGTGACACATATGAACCACTCCTGTAAACAAACTTAACTTAAAATCCCCAATATTTAGCATTAAATTTCTGTTTAGTTTAGGGGTAGTCAGCATTTTTTAGAATTTCATCTGACTTTTAACATTTTTTTGTGGAGAAGAGAATTGGGGGAAAAAACCCCAAAAAACTAAAATTTGTGGGTTGTGATAAGAGCAGTGTAATAACTAAAATTAAATTTAATAATATTAATTAAAAAATAATAGTAATGAAAATGAATATTAAAAAAAAGATAAAACCCAAGAAAAGACAATTTATGCGTGATTGTTTACCACCCACTGACCAATACCCAAGCAGAGATCCACCTGTCCCCACCAGTACCTCCCAGTTTATACCGGGCACAACATTCTGTGTTTTCTGGTGTGGGCAATAAGAAAAGCTTCATCCTGTCTCCTAGGTGTGGGACTATCATACCTAGTAAGAAATGAGATTCCTGTAATTTAGTAATAAATAGTTGTTTGGACTAAGCTGGTTCATAAGTATACAGGGAGTGCAGACAAAGATATACCATGTCCTTCCCTCACTTGTTTGGTGAAAGTATAGAAATTCTGTATGGTGATCCATCTTATTTTAACATAATTCCAACTTACATCTGTGACAGGCAACCTTTCAAGGGCTTTTTTTTTTTCTGTGTCTGTTTTGCAGTTTAGCTTCACTAGGTTTCATTTTCCAAAAGCAAAGCTGTGGTAGGTGCAAAAAAGGTAAGAGGAGAGTGGAGAGGCCCTGATAGGGTAGCCACAAGGATAAGAGCAACTTTGAGAGTCCTTATGTGCAGGGGAGGATTTGTTTGGTCAACTATGATACTTTGCTACAAAAGTATATGCTGAAGAGAAAATTCGGAAAGTGACTTCTGATTGTCTAACACCTAGCAGTGAGACACAGTGACTGTACTGTATTTTCAGATACCTTTTTGTATTCTCATGATGTTCAATACATATTTAGCTGTTTTGGAAAGCTGCTAGGCATTATGGCAGCAGAAAAAGCCTTCTCATACAGTTGTCAGTAGTAATTTCTACTGATTTGACTGCCAATTACTTCAAATGACAACTTGGAGGTGGGTTTTTTGATTGTTCTATTTTTATGTAATCTATGAGGAAAAAAAAAAAGTAACATAACGGCTATAAGCAAAATTTTTTTTTTTTTAATTTCAATAACATTCTGGTGATAAATTCAGTAGGGTTACAAATGTTAGTGAATATCCTCAAACCTGAAAGATTTTTTTACAGCTTGGCCATTTAAAAGCAATTGAATTTTTTAACAATGTCTTAAAATTCATGGTCATCAACAAGATGAAGGGTGTATCAGACATGATTTAATGCTTTTGAAATGTCAAATAATGCTGATGCCATACAACAATACGAGTGTTTTAATTTCTCTGGCATTTTTAAAGAAGTTAACTTTGCAATTTTATTGCAGGATGTAATGTGCAATTGTTAAAACATCATCAAGCTGATTGCTTTATTTGATTTAAAATGTCATATTCAGTACGGTGATTTTCACTCATTAACATTAAACTCAGAGAACCATATGTTAAAACAATCTTGTCTATTGAATTGAGTACACCCAGTTAAATAATACGAGCAAAATAAAAAAAAAAGGAAGACTTTCTTCTAAGCATTTTTATCTGCATTTTAAAAATCCACTGAAATTCATTAGGACAAACCTAATCCTGCAAATGGTAAATCATTCTATTTATAGATTGCACGGCATTTTGATATTAAAATGCATAAAATCTGCCAATAGTTTAGAAATGAGGCATCAGCAAAGAGGATTATTGGTCTACCTAAATAATAATACAACCATTAAGAGGATAACATTTTCCAATTGCAATTACATGCCTTAATTTTAAAGAAGCTATCATTTACAATAATTTGGCAGATTCAGTCCATATTTCTTTCACAAATTTATTTCTTCATTATGCCTCAAAACAAATTTATGGTGCATTTATGTTTGTGAAGATAATTTGCTTAGTTTATTGTGAATGGAAATCAGTAATTACACACAATCTCATTTTCTACAGACATAAAGTTAATTCATGGTAGTAATTTTACACAGAGTATTAGTCTGTGTTAGTTATGATGAAAATGTTACTATGGCAAATGCTGTACTGCAGTATAATTTTCTTGGACTTGGTGAAAAGGAAATACTGACATAGTAAATAACATAAGTCATTGATTTTGTGATAATTTCGGGTGACTCTAAAGATTTATTGTTGATTATGGCAAAAAACCTTATCTGGCCCTGAACTCCAAACCTTTTTTTTACTGAGTAAAGAGTGGACGCTTATTAAAGACAAATAAACACTTCAATAAGTCTAGCAGCATGTATGCTCTTTCAGAAACCTGAAGTATGTCTTTGATGCTAGTGATGAAAGCAGTAGATCCAGTTCTCCAGGGTATTTCCGTGGAATCCCTTGCATTAGAGATCTCAAGTGGAAAAAGTTAAATAAGATGTCTGTAGGCAGTGATTGTACACTAACGTCAAAGAAAATATTATGAAGAGTCTTTTCAACCACATAATGTCTGAGGCTAAAACTTTTGTGGCAGGTATTAAAGGAACATATATTTAAAAAAAATTAAAAAAGAAGAGATGTGGTCTTCTGCTGATATCCTGCTGATGGATATTTAGCCAGAAGCATGTGTTTTAGTTCAATGTACACCTAAATGTTTTTCTCTGGACATTCGGGTTTACAGTACATTGCTATAGTTCTTTGATGGAGATTCCACTGGAGAAGTGTGGAATGGCTCATTTTCTCCCCCACCTATCCCACCCCAATAAAAGTTGTTAAAACACAAACATTTTTCAGGGAAGAGGGGAAATGACAAAAGAATACTTGTCATGCTATTTGGTATCATTGCAGGACTATGTGCACTGTTAGTCTGGCCTTTGAATGTCATGAAATACAATGGTGAAACTGTTGTCCTGTGGAGTGATACAGTTAAGCTGACACTGAAGCAAATATTTCATTGAGCTTCTATGGGAATTATAGTTTCCTTGGCTTTGTGAAAGAGTGAAATAAGGATAATTTAACATTTTGAAACTAAGTTTCTTGGGGATTTGGTAATACTAAATAATTATAATCTTCCAAATATGATGCTATAAGAAATCTCGTGTACTCCCAGATGAACAGAAGGAGCACAAATCTGTAATTAGATGGTTTTATGGCAGAGACAGTCCTGTAATAGGTTCATACTGTTGCTATCTGACTCATTGATTTTGTTTGCAACTTCTAAGTGCTCCTGAAATACAAATTATTAAGAACAATCATTGTATTTTGTATCTCTGTATTCTGTTCCATTAAGTTCTTCAAACCCTGTACAAATATGCATATTGCCTAGCAGAAAGAGCCTAATATTGGTTAAGTTCTGCTTTAGCAGCAGAAATAAATACTATCAGTAACCAGCTGCTTTATAACCTGGCATTTGGGTGCAGCATAAAACTGAATGAGAAATATATTTGGATCAGTTGTTGATTTGTTTTATAAAATAATGAATTATCAGCAGCAGCAAGTTTTCAGTGTGTTTTGTCTGTCTTCTTCTGAGTCTTTTATGCTTAGAATTTGAGAATTTATATGGGAGGCTTGAATGCTTAAGGGAAATATCTTTAAATGGATTGTGATCTAGACCAATTGCTGTGGAAGCGTTAAACCTGGTAATTAAAATAATGAATATCTAGCTTGGTGGAGTCAAACAGAAGTCTTGACAAACAAACCCAGACCACCAAAAACACCCTCCAGCATCAACCATGTGTTAGAAAATTTATCTTAGAGTGTATGTATGTGTGTGTACATATGAAAAAAGTATACTGAGATATTTTTCAGTTTCAGATTCTTGATGAGTTCCATATTTTGCCAGCGAGAATGAATTCCACAGTGTACAGTGTTCTGCCTCATTTCTAGGGGAAATATTGAGGTGATCGATGTCAGTCTGTTTCATAAATCTTCAGTTTGTTTCATCAAAACTCCTATATTGCTGCATAGCTCTTAAGATGTAAAATTATCTTTTGAAAGAAATTTTATGTATATTAAGTACATATACATTTAGTAAAAAGATAGTTAAAGCATTATGTAGATCAGAATATCTCAAGGGGAAGATGAAAGCAACTAGAGACTGCAACATGTCATTCCAAAATAACTTTGTTCAAAGACTTATGTTTCTTATTAATTCAAAATTAAATCAGAAATTAGTATTACTTTGAAGAAAGGCTACGTAGACATTTCAAACAATACAGTAGAGCATCAAAATAATTATGGTAATAGGTTGTGATTATATGGACTTTAACAGAGCTGGATCCTGCTAATAAAGCAGATCTTTCAAACACAGTGTTAATTTTGTAAACAATTACAGAATAGACGTCTTAGAAATGAAAAGTAGCCCAAGAGAAACAAAATGAGACTTATTCCACCTCTGCAGTTATCAAAAGAATCAACATTTTGAAGTATTCATTTCACCTTCTGAAAAAGTGAGGAAAAACTCTGTAGAATGAGTGAAATTAAATTTTCAGACTATTAACAACTTTAAAAATGGAATTATGACATAAAACTCATTTCCTCTTGCTTCTCATTTTTTAATAAAGTACTGTAATTTCTATTAAGGTAGGAGGTTTTTCTGGGAAATAGTTTGGAAGGAGCAAACTACTGTTTGGCTGAGAATCTAAATGAGTTCAACTTCTTACATGCCTCTTTTTACTGTTGCTGTAAAACCAGCTGTTACCTTCTGATGCCACCCTAACTTATCTAGAAGGAACTGGAAATAATCTACTGAGCCATTACTGGGTTGATTCCAAAGTTATTGAACTTGCTGGAGTTTTCTCATCTATTCCATTTCCGTGTTGTCTGTTGAGGTTAGTCTCATTTGTTAGCAAGCTGTGCTGTATTGCTGTATACCTAGTAACCTTAGTCATGGATCAATGTGCTAAACAATGAGCAATCAGGAACAAATGGATGGGCTGTGCCTAGAGAGTTTCAAATCCAAGTGCTTAAAATGCATAACTTAGCTGGTGTTAAATGTGTCCCACAGAAAAAAACACATGGCAAAGCTGGACAGATTAATGACAGAGAAATTCCTGTTGCACATTACTAAATAAACAGAAGGCACATCATCTGTCTTCAGGAGTCCCATGAACTGTACAAATAGTTGCAGGGAGAGAAAGTCTTTAGAAAGCACCACATATGCTTGGCCTCTTCTTACCCTCTTTTGAGAGGTTCTAGCCTAACTGGAAACTTTGTTTGACCAGGTACAGTTGTTGTGTTCTTATGTTGCTTTTCCTAAAAGAAGATTCTTCCTATTCTGTAATGAAGTCATTCACAAAGGCAATGTTTTGTGATGTAGTAAATCAGAGAACTGCAGAAAAAGACAAAATCATTCCTGTTCAGAAAGTAGTTGTGTGCCAAAAGAGCAGCTTCAGCTCCAGATACAAAGAAGTCTTGCTGCCTCACAGCCACTGCAACTTTCATTAGTTTATTGATTGTTTCCAACTGTTGCAGAAATGGTTTTGGACTGGAAGCTCAGGCACTGTGAAATGGTTGATTACTAACAATTTAGGAATTCTAGTGGCTAGCAAAATGAACAACCCTAACATTAAGAATTTTTGCTATGTTATACAGAAAGAAAGGGAATTTAAATGAATGTATACAGACTTTGGTGACAAATACATTTAGCAGGGTGCCAGTGTACTGAAGCTGTGTGACTTTGTTGTTGCTTGAGCCACATACCTGCTGTGATGTGTAATTACTCAGCACAAAATAGAAAACTGGCACCAGAGGAGAACCTGACTCCCACATACTTCATTAAGACCTGGAATATTTTTATAGGAGCTTGCAAACCAACAGTTCCTTCGTTCAGAAAGTGAATGTATGCTTGGATCCTCTGTAGCTAAGAGTTTAGCTACTGTACCACTGTCTTTATGAAGCTTTATTAGCCTTCTGTAAAGGGTTAGGTATACACTTGGCTTACCATTCATGAAACCCATGGATGACAAGGGTGAGGACATGTAGCGTTGGAAGGTTCCAGCAGCTGTGCAGTGCCAGGATTTAGCTTGTTATACCTTTGCCTATCAAAAAAACTTTTTACTCTTCACCAACAGAAGCTTAAAATTTGTTTCTATGTTGCAATGCATTGTTGTGTAGATTCCCATGTTATAGCTATAAAGGAGTTGAGGCACCAGAGCCAGTAAATCTGCACTAGTAAAGTGCTTTGCCCAAGCAAAGACAGAACAAGCTAAAGAACAAGCTGAGATGTCCCTTCAGAGGAAGGTATTATACTGTGTCAGGTAACTCTAAGGGACTTTATTACTGTCAGGATTAAAAAGGGAATTTGCAAATGAAAGTGGGATATAAATGGTGAAGTTTGGAACTTAGGCACCCAAATACCATCTTCCAAATCTGTTACTGAGAATGTGAGCCTGTTTGAGTGGCTGTTTGAGAACTGCTGTTACGAACCTGGAAAATGGTTTTCGTTTTCTCATGATGCCTGCAGACTTTCCCTGAACATGGACAGGTTTCCTGTGGGTTGCAGGCAGACTTTAAAATTAGTAAAATGGAAAAGCATTTTTCTGTTCCTTGCTTAGATTTTTTTTCTATTTAAGGTCATTCTACAGGCCAAGCTTTTGAAATGTGGTAAATTTCCCATTTGTAAATTTCAGACTAGACATCAGTCAAGAATAAACTCTTACAGGCCATATTACAAGCGATTAAGATAAACTATTCAGTTCTGTGCCAAGATTTGCTTTAGGAGTTTGTGAAACACCTGGAACAATGATTCTAGTGTGATTTGGAAGAGTTTCTAAATACTGTTATAGTAAAAATACTAATCAACTGATTAGTGCCACTAATTTCCAAAATTGGTAGGCTGTAATTGATACATCGCCATTTTCCTGCTCTGTGTTGTTAGTTTACTTGGGTTAGTGTTCATGGACCTCTTCCAATCCACACGCTTCCCCTTCCTGTACGCGTACAAATGCAAGAGCTCATATTGTAGGTTAGGGATATTCCCTTCCCACAACATGCAAATGATGTGTAGTATCTTTGTGCCAGCCTGAGAATTACAGGCAGCCTTGTCATTAATACTTTAAACTTTGCTACACCAGTTAGGTGTTTCATGAGACTGAAGTGAGTCTCTAATGGCTGATACAACCCTTATTATGTGATTCTGATTTCTCCACAGAATATAAACATGTTTCCTAATTAGGACTAAGACTGTGAATAGGCCATTATCCTTCAGGTTTCCAAGAGTCTATTCTACTGGAGAATAATAAAGGGGCACTGAAAAACAGGTATCAACAAATGAATACAGTACAGTTTATTAAATAGCCCACAACAATGTGCTAAGCAAATATAAGCAGATAAATCCTAGATTATGCTGAAAACTGACGTGTTTGTTGTTGATGGCAGTGCACCAAGACAACAATTTTGGGAGCTGCTAGGCTGGCAAGTGGTGGAAGGACAAAGTGTGAGTCAGTCTGTCATACAATCAGCATTCTTGCATGCTGATGCTATTATCCTAGGCAAATCCTCTCTGATCCTCCCTGTTTGGGTTGTAAATTCTTGAAAGTGGAGATTGTCTCCCAGGATGTACTTAGATACTGCACATGCTTAGTTTCTACTGGATAAATCACGTCTGCAATGCCTGTGATAATGTAATGTTGGTCTTTGCTACATATGATCTCTGCTCCAGAGAAACTGCCTGTCCATAGTAACCTCAGGGCAGAATTAACATTACACTTCTTTTCTATAATGCGTTTTTGTTTCAAGTCCATATGCTGTTTACATAGCAGAAATGTGTTCTTGTTAGAGCAGTCCATTATGCTATTACTTGTGTGTGGGAGCTTCCTTGTTTGTTGTTCTCAGCTGAAATGGAGGATGAGTCCTTCAGAGCAACAATCTCTGCACTAGGCTGGAGCTCTTGATTGAGTGTGAAGGAGTCCAAAAGACCCAAAGAGACACATTCTGACAATATCAGTATGTGAAGTGTGAAGTTCTGCCCATGTTTTTCTTTTGAGGTTTTGTCGTGGTTTCGGCCCATCAGGGAACAAAAGACCACGATTAGCCTCAAGTACCGAAGACTTAAGGATTGCTAAAGGGCAGGGAGAGCTTAATTGTCGCTTAAGGTGCAGGACAAAACAGACCAGGCTACTCGGCTTGGGGAAGAAAAACAGAAAACAATTTAATACCAACTAGAACATAAAACCCCAAAAACCAGAACCAAAACAAAACAACACAGAATGGTACAGAGATGAAGAGTCCGACCAGCCCTTTAAGACCACCTGCTCCCCACCCCTCTCCTCTTCCCGGGCTCAGAGCCCTGATCCCGGTGTTTTATACCTCCGTCCCCCCTGAACGGCCCAGGGGGGCAGGGAGTGGGGGTTTCAGTCAGTCCGTTCCTGGTGGCTTCTGCCGTTTGTCTCACCTCAGGGCAAGTGGGTTCCGCACCAGTCCTCCTTGCAAGTCCGTGAGGTACCACACACACATGGCAGCCCTGCACGGGCTGCACCGACGCACATTTGTCCCAAAGCCCTGCACGGGCTGTACCGATGCTCATTTGTCCCAAAAGTTGCTGCTCCTCTCTGCCTCTCGTGTGGGGCTGCTCTGCGGTGCACAGGCTCTCCAGCATGTCCTGTGCCATGACCGCCTCCCCCACACAGTCTCTGGCCCGTCCGGGCACACTCACATGAAGTTGCTGCTGCTGATCCATAGGTTGCAGGGGTACCGGCTGCACTCTCACCACGGCTTGCAGAGGGGTCTCTGGTCTGATGCTCCATCCTTCCTCCTTCTCCGACTGTGGGGTCCGCATGGTCGCCTCCATCTTGTACCACTCTTACACCTCCTGCCTGGCACCTCAAATTCCCGTCCCTAAATAGTGATCGCAGAGGCGCCAGATTGGCCCAGCCAGGCCGGGGGTGGGTCTAAAAAACTTTTACCGGGTCTTCACTGCAACTCGCTCCCCCTGTTACTAAGCAAAAGCAACTCCTTGCTAAACCATGACAGGTTTCTAAATACTTTAATATTGGGGGAAAAAAATAAAGAAAACCAAGACAACAGCATTTAGCTCATTACAGCTTACCTTTTGCTTTGTCGGGATACAAAGAAACAGTAAAGCGATGTTAGGTGTGTCAGTTTATGTAGTACGAAATGGGAATACTCTTTTGATTATTATTTATGCCATTGGAAACTTTTTGAAGACTACCCTTCACTGCTTCCCATGTACAGGAACAGATCTTCTTTGTCTGTGAGCCTCAGTCTTGGCATAGACTTTATAAACCTTCCTGAGGATTGGGAGCCTCCAATCTCCAGCATACTATACTTATGTGGCTGTTTACTGTCGTACACTGGGAGACAAAAGACTCCTATCATATAATAGTAAAACGTACTATCTCTGTAAAACACAGGATTGGTACAAAATATACAAGAAATATCTCCATCCTCTCCCCTGCATTTTGAAGAAATCTCTGGCAAAGAATAAGGCAAGGCTTTCAATATTTCTCCCTCTTGTTTTGGAATCACATCATCAATGCCAAGATCTTTTTGCAGTATCAGAGATTCATTTGTATTTAATGGGGATGGAATAAGTACAAATGTTCAGAGAAACACTCGTGTTTCGTCACTGAAGCACTTACAGCTCTCAAGTCTTTTAATAGAGTTTGGCCCACTTACATATCGCCAACAAAATTCTTTATAGAGCTCTGAAAAGATTTAAAAAATTCTTTAGCCATCTCTATTATTTCTTTTAGTCAACTTATGTTTTTATAAGGTAATATCCTGCTTGGCAATCTTTCAGGAGCTGTAACCTATTCTCTTGGAAAAAGCAGAAAAAGTAGTGCTGAGACTTTGGCTTGTAAATTTGATGCCACCTACTTCAAGGCAAATGGCAAAAGCTACCATTTCGGCCTCTGGCATTAGTAGAAAAGCACAGGCTCAGCCATAGACCAGACAAACTTGTATTGTCATTGTTAATATTGGTGGTACTTTGTTAGTCCCTGGTCTGCAGTAGACGCTAAGCAAAATTGTATCTAAGCTGGCATTACTAAGTGGAAGGAAAACCAAGCTAGACTGGAAAAAGAGGAAAGAATAAAAGAAAAGGACATAAAGGAAAGTCTGACAGGAGTGAATATCTCACATTTCAAATTTAATCTGGCAACATTAGGTGAGCTCAAAATACATTGAGGATTGGAAATAAGACTACAGTCTCAGGTCTTCATGCTATGATGCTTGCCAAAGGTCCCTTTTTATATTTCTTTCCGTTGTATATTGTTCTTTTCGGATAAAAGATACCTCCCAAATGCTGGAATTTTTTCTACAGTTGGTGAATCAGAATTTATTTTGATGTTTTGTGATGAGCTCCTCTCTCAATTTAGAAAATCTTTCTGGTCCTTTGCATTGTATTTACAAAGTGTCTTTCATTTATCCTGCTTTTCCAAACATACAACTGAATTTGGCTCACTCTGAATGTGTTTAATTTGTGTTAACTCTCATAACAATTTGTGTGATAATGCACATTAGATAATAGGACTGTTTTGAGGATCTACTCAACGTCTTTGAATGTTCTGCTGCATCCTGCCCACCTGAGTTAAGTGAGGTTGTGTACAACTTGCAGCACTTGCTGGTGATTTCTGAAACACAAAGCATGATGCAACTTGGAGGTATCAAACTGCATTATTTATGAAATTTGGTACACGAGCAGGACACTTCTGTGAATGGACTGCATTAACAGTACAGAGAATGGTTAACAAACCCCAAGTGTCTAATGAAATTACTGAGATGAAGCTGTTCGTGAACTTTATAGAAGTTTGGATTTGTTTGGTCTGAGGTTAATTTGCAAAGTAAATTAATGAATGCCTATACGTGCAAAACCTTTAAAACTCAGAAAGTAATGGAAAGCACATGAAAAATAAAAGGAATTTCTTTAACTTCTTTTGTATGAGAATAATATAAATTTATTTCTTGTTTTCCTTCAAAGAAATTTGCAATGAAAGCTCTAACTTTTGAACTGATGTTACATGAGGAAAGGAGAAATTGGGAGGGAGGTTGACTTCATATTTCAAAATTCAAGATTTTGATTCTATTTAGATTCCTTTGCCAATGTAAGAAATAAATGTGTAAAAAATTATTTTTCCCCCAACTGGTGTCAGAAATCTAGCACATATGGTGGGACTTCATTTACTGACAACCTTTACAGGTATGTGAATGAAAAGCCATGGTCTCTTTTCCTCCAGAGGAGAAATGTCAGTGTATCTTATCCACTACTTGAAGTGAATTTTGCCAGTCTTGGGTCACTTACTAGTAACTATTCTTATAGTGCAGTTTAACCCCAGATTACAACTAAGACCCACCCAGCCACTTGCTCACTCCCCTCTGATGACATGGGAGAGAGAATCATAAGGGCAAAAGTGAGAAAACTTGTGGATTGAGATAAAGACAGTTATCAGGTAAAGCAAAAGCTGTGAAGAATTCATTCAACACTTCCCACAGGCAGGCAGGTTTTCATCGGTCCCCTGGACAGCAGGGCTCCATCATGTGTCACAGTTACTTGGGAAGATAAACACCATCATTCCAAATGTCCCCCCTCCCCTTCCTTCCTCTTCTCCCAGCTTTACATGCTGAGCGTGATGCCACATAGTCTGGGATATCACTTGGGTCTTCCACCCAAACCTGCAAATATGGGACCAACCTACTGTGCTTGTCTGTTGTAGACATGTTATATACAATTATTAAGCTACTCTTTCCTTAGCTAATAATTTACTGCCTAAATGTGTAACTACCATCTATTTGATATACTTGTAATAATTTTTATGTAATATTATCCACATAGCAGAACTATTGAGATGCTTTTGCACACAATCTGTGCATCAGAGAGAGCCAGTTAAAAGAGTACCGAAGAACTAAATTGGCAACTAAGGTGTTGAAGTTTTAAAATAAGACTTTTTATTGAGCCTGATAAGAAACAGACATTACTAGTGGGAAGTTCATGACATAAAAGTGAATGTATTTCTGACCTATGATATGCTATTGAAATGGTGTCAAAATGAGAGATCTTGTGAAATATTTGCTTCGCAGAGAAAATACTCTTTTGGGAGATACTTAATTTAGAAAAATCTTACTGGTGATGAAATAGAAATCAGGCAATACTAATCTACCATTTCAGTCATTTGGATGCTCTAGTGAAACTATTCTGGTGTAATTGCCTGCTCAGTTCATTTTGGACAAGCAATTTTGATATGAACTAAAAATTTCTTACTGCTCTCCAAACATGCAAAATCCGTCTCCGTTGATTCTTGAATTCCCTTCTGTCCATTTATACCTTATATCAAGGCAATAATGCAGCCTTGGATTTACTTCCAAGCCTTGTTCTTTTAATCTCCTTTCCAAGCATATTGAGAAAAAGGCAATAGCCAGTGTTTAATTATCTTCTGCGCCAGTCGTTCTGCCCTTGGCAAGCAGAGGATTATTTGCCTCACATCAGCAATCCAGTGGATTCTCTGTTCACTCTCTGAAACACTTGCTGAGAATCTGTAATGACAGTACAAGCAGAGGATCAGGAAAGTGCTCTGCAAAAAAAAGTGGCCGCATTGCTTGCAGTAGCATGGGAAGAGAGAGTGCTATTTTCTCATTTTTTGTCATCATTCATTTCTTATGCTTTGAAGAACCATCGTAGTCTCCACTCGCTTTGACTGAAACACTCTGACCTGGAGGGCTTTTCTGCTGTGTCTGACCTTTGTTAAACTGGTTTCAGCTATCTTTGTTAAACTGGTTTCAGCTAATCTCTTTGGGATATTGTAAAGTGAAATGTTCATGCTGTACTTTATATTTTTAATACTGAAAAGTACTTTTTTACTGAGAAACACTAGTCCCTGGGTTGTTAGTGTGCTAGTAGTGAGTTTAATTTAGTTCAAGATAAAATGTGTGCTGATTTGTTCAATGTTAGCCTTCTTCCAGTCTAGTTGCTGTGGAAGGTGTCTTTCTCTCTACTCATGTACGTTGTTACAAAAAGGCGAAAGAAAGCTGCATTTGTGGGAGTAAGAAATATTCCAGATAATTTAAATCATCTTAATGAAAGAGGAAGGGGAACTGAGATTCTAATTTTGGATTTAAAGTTAAAGCTGTAAGGCAGAGGTTGAAGTGCTAAAAACAAGTTTTAGATGAGAATAATAGTTATGAACCTGATTAATTGATTAGTGTCACAAATTAAAATATGACTGCGATGCTGTACCTCTGAGTCATTTGAATATAGTTAGAATGGCAGTGAATAAAATTGCTCAGGCTTACCCAAGCTAAACGTGCCATAATTTTTTGGCTGATATAGGGAATATAGCTTAAAATGTGCACATCGTTTAAATGCCAGAATTGTCAGATAATTCACAGGAAAATTAACGCACTTACAGTGACAGAGCTGTTTTATCAGTGTGATGATGAGAACTGAAGCCAAGCCCAGGCATCAAAGCAGTTCTGCAGACTCACAGCTTCCTGCATTGTTCCAGTTTTCCTAGTCATAGTTGCTTGGGGACTCAGGTATGGGACGCATCATTGTCACTTTTACAGTAAATCCAGACATTCTTTAGCAGCCTTTCTGTAGGTAAGAATGGCACTGTGGTGTTCTGTTTTTTTCTTACTTTGTCAGATACATGTGACAAGTTAGCACCGATTTTTGACTACATGCTCCATTTTCACTGCATGCCGAGGCAATTTGCTATCTTTTGCACTTTGTTACCTCCTCTGCTTTGTCTTTCTGACCTGCAAGGTGCTTCTCCACAGTCTGTTCTTTGAATACAAACATTCTGAAAGCTCTCCAGGCTGCACGCTGTCGCTGTGAGTTTGTAGGAGAGTTTTAATCTGTAAGGACTATATTTTTGTTTAAGTTCCCATTTTTGGCTGCAGGCCAAGTTATTGTTTAACAGTCAAGTTCCCCTGAGTAGGTAATAACTCTGTTTAGCCTCCAAATTATTAGGTGTGAATGAGTTCAAGAGGCACTGTTTGTTTTTTTTTTTCTGCACCTGATCATTCCTCCTGCAGTCTTACGGACTCTGAAATACATGCATCCTCTTTTTATCAAGCTAGTCTTTAAAAATACCTGAATGGTCAGGATTGGCACCTGGTAGACTCTTTAAGACTCTGTAATGTGACAGGGATAGATTTATATGGAGAAATTCTAAGCAGCCTCTTGGCTTTATAAATGGAGACATAAAACTGAAAAATAGTTAACCAAGATTCTGTGCATCTAGAAATTGCAGTCTGTTGATCTTAATCCCATATGTAATATATACACTCTGGTATCCAATTTAAGTGGCATATAGCATATTTAATACAATTAATGAATAGCCACGTATACCTAGTGAGACCTGGCTCATCTGTGGAACTCTAGAGCCTTCACACTCTACTTCTATATTAATTTGTCATTTATTGAGTATTGTCATTTGTTAAGTAACAAATGAAATTGTTATACTTAATCAGTAGCGGAGCTGGAATCTAAACCTACGCATGCAGATTTTACAAGTCCTGTTCTAGCCAGTAGATCTTATTGCTTTCTTCTGGTTTTAGGAGTCGATAAGTCTTTGCTCTAAAATATGTATTTCAATAAATGCATGTGTATTAAAAAAAGAATGTATAGGAATCTACAGACACAGTGGAATACAGACTAAGCAATTGAAATCTGCAGTCTAATAAAGTAAAGCCATTTAGTTAGCACCATTCTGATCTGCTAAGCAATGCCTAAGCTGAAGAATATTATCAGATTCAGCAGCTGCTCTTTTGTTCAGCCACAGGCTGAAATACAGGAGGTAAACAAAAGTGCAGCTAAAACCCCACATCAACAAAGGCTTGAAAAGTGTGATGAGGGCTTTAAACCTAAACCTTTTGCATCTAAACCTACGTCTACTCCACCTGTCAAGCTTCAGTGTCCATTAAGGCCATAGCTATATGCTTTTGTTGGGGAGTCAGATATATTTACTTGTTCACCAGAGGGATACGTATTTTGCTCAGTGATTCTTTTCAAAAGCTTTTGCTAACTGTATTTCTGTTTATCAGATACACATATTTTAACGGGGGAAAGGATCAAACCAACCACATGATCTGGTACAGCATTAGACCAGCGTCTTCAGCTTTGTCCGTGTGGCACAGTTTGGTGTGCAGAAAGGAAAGCCAAGTTAGCTCAGAGTAAATTAGCTTTCAGGACCTGGGCTATGTAGCTCTGTAAGGCTCCAGAGATCACCCTTGCTGTCCAGCATGGGAAGAAGGTTGTAGAGCAAATGCATCAGTATTGCTTGTTACACTCAGACTGTCTTGAGCCCAGTATTGCATTGCGTTGCACTGTGTTCTGTAGAACAGATATATCCTTGCTTCTTTTGGCATATTTATTCAACTGTTTCCCTCTTGATTTTAGCCTTTCTTTTACAGAAATGGTAATTATGAACATTATTCATTCTTAGTGATAGCTGCCAGTTTCCTGTCCTGTGGACAGAATTTTCAGCTTTATTGGGACTAAAAGAGCCTAATAACTCACTGCTCAATGAAGAAATCTCTCTCAAGAAAAAAAAAGGGCATGGGAGTGGGACTTTGTGTATTTGAATCATATGGATAATATAAATATTTACTTTGTCTATAAAAGGTATATTCTGTTAAGAACTTAAATATTATGTAGACAGACATATATTTGGTTGCAAACAACTGATTTTTTATTTTCCCTATAAATGATGTTATTTAAATAAAATCTCAGCAATAACAAAGAAGTTTCCTGGCCAGAACACTTTTTGGGATTCATTTACTGAACTAATTCAATAACTTGCTGGAGGGCTCATGTTTGTAATGTAATGCTTATGGCCAGAGAGATGTATTATTGATTTAGTTTTTATTCAAAACAAGAGACAGAAGGCATCAGTATCTTGCGTGCTGTTAGCCAGTTATCTGAGGAAGGCATCCAACCATTATATCAAGAAGGGCATAAATTCTGGACATGAAAATTGATTGATTCTTAAAGGAAATACTTTTGATAGTCCATGGGAGGGATTTTTTTGTGGCAAAGTAGTACATGCCATAATAAAAATCTCCTGGGCAGAAAGAAAACTTGTTTGCTAAAACTTGAGGGTTTTATTGAATCTGAACCTCTTCTACTCAGGCTCTGATTTGTAGCAAACCTTTAATCTGGAGCCACCATCAATATAGCAGAAAGTGCTACTGCACTGGAGAAACATTGTTTGTATCTGCTTTTGCTGCTCGTTTCCAGTACCTACCTATGTAGCTGTTGAAGATCTCTTTTAAAGGTCTGAAAGTAAATAATACACACGTTAATTTGGAATAATAAAAATGGAAATTAGTAAAAGCAACAAGTGATCACTTTAAAATAACCTGAAAGCCTGGTAGGAAATGCTAAATTTGACAATGTATATTACAGGAATTAGGTTGCTGTGGCAAGTGAAGTTCTTTTAGTTCGTGCTAGCTACTCGCTCCTCTTTAACTTTTCACTTGTTTCCACTACTGACCGTACACTTTCACTACAAATACATCTGTAGTTTCAGTGGTAGGCAGGATGATGCGTAGGAATGTCATAGGCTTAACAGGAATGTAAGCATATAAACAAAGATGAATAGGCAGAAATTTTTTTTGCATAGAGTAGATAATACAGTGACAACAAATACAATTGCACTAAACTTTTTTACAGTCCATTATGGACCCTTGAGAGTCTTGTGGCTGTTTTCATTCTGATTTAAGAAGCTAAAATTTCCTCTGACACCCTCCCCCAATTTATAAAACTCCAGAGAGTGGGAGTATATCCTGATAAAAACTAATTGCTATGGATTAAAGGAACAAGCTTGCAGCCTCCACATATTATATCAGCACTCAGAACAGACACCAAAGTTTTTTATGAGAAGGAAATTACATTTGAAGTACTCTCAATATTCATAATCTCCTAGGCTCTCTCAAAACCTGGGTGCAGTGTTATTTTAATGGCACACAGTGACTGGTTGTGTGGAGGAGGTAAAATTGGTTTGTCACAGATCCAGAAGTGATAAAGCTGATTTTGAAAAGGAGATTAAAGCCTTGTGGGGGGAAAATGACAATTTTCTTTAATAGAAGAAATATTTAACGCAGTAATGCTCATTCGTTTTCATTTTTATGTTCTTGTTCTGTTCCAGCCAGGTGTATCAGAGGTCAAATGTTCTGAGACGTAGTTTCTGAAGGATTTTTTTCGTGCTTAAATTATCTCAGAATAGAAAGTCCCTCTGTAAGTGTGAAGAAAATTCATGGATTTGTGGATCTTTTTAGTAAGCTTTAAACCTCCAATAGCCTATTATCTTGAAGTACTTGAAAAGTATGAATGATTATCCTCAAACCTAGGGAAAGAACAGGAACAAATGGGAACTACACAAATGATTTCTGTAAATAATGGCCTAAAACATAGAACTGGACCTGTGCATGTATATATATTGTTCTATTTTGGTTTGTTTTCATTTCATTCCCAAAGTGAGCACAAAGGACACTTCTGACCACTTCCAATCTGTATGGAAATTCCAAGTACAGATAAAAAGAGGTTAATTGGCTGTTATGAGAAATTAGTCTACAATTATCATACTATTTTTTAAGTTTAAACATTAAATTTCACTAGTTTTAGGAAAAAAAAGGCATATATTTTCCCAATGGAGTAATACCACAAAAAAAATGATCTCATTGGTTAGTAGATATTTTTATGTTTTCACTATTC
This sequence comes from Urocolius indicus, assembly GCA_013401255.1. Lineage (NCBI taxonomy): Eukaryota > Metazoa > Chordata > Aves > Coliiformes > Coliidae > Urocolius > Urocolius indicus. The sequence goes on from WBNH01009048.1 coordinate 21,393, forward strand.
CATCAGGCAAGTGATCTGAGGTGATTGAGAAAAATTTGGAGTAAACAAAGACAATCCCAGAGTATGAAAAGGAAGCTTCATCTAAAGGCATACGCCTGCAAAGACAGGAAAACGGAACTTCAGCTTTATCAGCCATATCAATATTTTACTGCAGTTACAAATTCACACAGATGCCAAGATATTTTATGTTGCCAAATGGCACTTTTATTTTGCAGCACATGTTGTGCATTCTCTTTTAGAAGTGAACACATCTGCTATGACTTCTTCCAATATCCATTTTTCCTTCCCTGCAATTTGAGCTATGAAGATTACAAAGCCATAAATCAGAACCATAGCAAATGCAAGGGATCTGATTTACAAATGCAATTAATCTTCACCTTTGCAATATGCTACAAGTAGTGTAAGGAACCCAGGAAGCCCTGGCTTTGTAGGGAGTCATTTCCTAACATTTGTGGAAGGGGCTTTCGTGGAGAAAAATGGGATAAATCTAAGCCTATTTTTCCAAATGGTTTTGGTTAGATGGGGACAGAGTCAAAGAACTAGTGCTGAACTCTTAATTCTGCTTATGAGAGATGAGCTGGTGATCTGATGGGTGTGGGGTTTGTTGGTATCCAGCTGCTCTCCATCTTTGTTCCTCTTAGAGACTAATTTCTAACTTGTCACTAGTAGAATGTGAACAGAATAAGTTTATGTAAAAATGTGTGTATTGCAAAATACTCAGGCATTGCTTGATTCAAAATACCTTCTGTTATTTCTTTACTGTACCCTCAGCCAAAGTTTATTTCTTACTATTGAATCTTTGGTACAGTTGTACTTCTGAGGAACACAGAGAGAAGATCCCTCTTGAAGGAGAGTGAGCATGCTGGTGCAAAGGTATGAGAAGTAGACTGTGGCTTTAAGGGGTTGCAGACAACTATTGAGAGAATTGACAACATTTATTTTTTCACTCAGTTGATGTAGAACATCAGAATATTTTTGGAAGATCTAAATTTAGTTACAAGGCAACTAATTCAAAACCAACTACTACCGTGACATTCAAAAGACTATTTAATTTGTTTTATTTCATTTATGTAAGGATATCTCCATCTTAATGGTAGGTCTACCTTATTTGTAGTCTTAAGTTGAGATTCTTATCCTTACGTATTTCCCAGTCCTGGTCCATAAAATAAGGAAGTCCCATGTCCCTCTCTAGTACATTATAGAGACCGGCTTGGATTACAACATTTAGGCTTGGGTTTATGAAGATCCATTCTGCCTCTTTCTAACTGCCTATCTGCATATTCTCCTGGCTTCCAGAAGAGGGAGAATGAGTTATGGCTTTCAGAACTTTTGAGAAAATAGGAAGGGCAAATTTTATTTTAGATTTTTCTTGTTGTCTGCCCCATCTTCCACAATGGTTCTTACAAAAAACCACAAAAACTGTTTTCCTCTCCTGTTGTGTAGAAAACTGTTTAAGAGGCATTGCTTGCTTCCATTCTCCTGTCTTGTGAAGTTTCAGAAAGAGGAGCATGGTATTGGCGTAGCTAATTCAGGTATGGACATAAAGCAACTAAGAGAAATAAAATATGAACATCAAGTCAGAACATTTTCAGAAAGAATAACATCTATATAAACAACTAGAGCAGCTACTCTCTGCTAAATACTAATGACCAGTAGCCACTGGCTATTTTTATTTTAGCTATTTGTTTACATTTGGCTCTTTACTGTTAAAATGCATTAGGAACTGGATTTTTTTTTCCCATAATACCTCACGTTAGAATAAAGTTGCAGCAGCATGAGCAGGAGTTAATTCATTCTGCTATTAAGCCTTCAGTTACACTGGGGCTTTATCATTCACTGCTAATAAATGGTATTTATAGTTAGCATATACCTCCTGTAGCAACAATAACAAATGTGTTGCCTGAGATAACCTATTTTATGTAGCTGTTAAAAGGCACTTTTCATTCAAGTTTCACAATTTAAAAAATTCATTATAAACCTCTTGAATCCTCCAAGGACTGAAACAATGCATGAAGCGGGATGTTTAAAGTGCAGACCAGATTTTGAAAAGGACTTAAAAGAGCCCACAATAGAGATCTAATACTTAAGTATGCTAAGCATGCAGCAGCTTCTAATGCAATACTTAGATCTAGACTCTCAAAAGAGTTCAGAAGAACCTTGTGTGCTGAAAGCTTTTGAAACACTGGCCATGTCACAACAAGCAGTGCTGGGGCCTTTACGCTCCTCAAAATCTGCTAAATCTAGCTTTGATTTCTCTGGGTCTTAAGCACTTTTGAATGTCTGCACCTAAACAAAGATCTGCTCTGTATGTGAAATTATTTCCTTTTATCTAAGACTATCACTATCCTTTCCTAAAATTAAATTTTAAACATGTATGGCATGATGTAGGATGCCTATAAGATTATGAGACCTGGGTAATATTCTTCTGGCTGTTGTGTATCCTCACTCAGAAACTAGCCAGCACAGGGTCATCAGTTTTGCCATATAAGCACTGCTGAAAGTCCTGTTCTGGAAGTTCCCACCTTTTTAACACTCAGTGCAGCTAAGGGGAAAATTGAGAGTGTGCTGTGACTTGGCAATAAGGTGGGGGAAATTCCTATTCCAATGGTGCCTGACACACTTTACGTAGTTCTCACACTCTTCCAAGTTGCTAGGTTTAAGATAACAGTTTGTGTCAGTGTTATCCAACTTGGAAGACATGGACCTATTGGACTGATGAGTAAAAGTGAGCAAATGGAATGGGAATTTCTGAAAAGACACCAAAACTGAACAAAACCCACCAAAACATTAAGTTCCTGACTATTCTCTATGGAACCAAAACTGGATTACTTAGCTACTGCTCTAGGCCAGAAGAGCAGCAAGTATAGATAACTAGGCTATCTATTGTTGTGTGTCATTACAGTTGTTCTGTATGTGTCAGATAAAAAGCAAAGACAGAAGTGAAGTAAAGAGAAAGAGTTTGAGTCCTCATCTTTGCTCTCCCTGATAGCGAGGATTTCATTTGGATGATTCAGCTTACTACTTCTTACATTTGCTGTGAATCAGTATTGAAGTGTCGTGTTGTAGGAGCTGCCTATTGATGGAAACTTAAATTAGCATTAAGGAGCAGCTACAGACTTTGCAAGATAATCTGGCTTTATTTGTGCCTTCCCTTCTTGGCTTCTGTGTGTATATATCTTATTAACTAGGGAAAATTACTTTTCATTGTGCTGCCCTTTAGAATTGTGAACACATTACACCAGTCTACTGAATGAACAGCAGCACAGAGATTAAACATGGGGGGTGCTAAACAGCTAAAAGTTCGTGTGCTAAACAACCAGAAAAAGCTTTGAAAGGGATGGCAGGGAAGAAGATACTGAATTAATCTCAGTATTGCAGGTGGCAGTGCAAGGACTTTAATTTGAGGGAGGTGAGTTCTGTCAGAACAGAGAAAGGAAAGTTTTCTACCCTTTGGAAATAGTGCCGGAGAGTCACTTACTGGTGTGCAGGAGACATTTCTTAGTGGTGGTACTGATTCCAAACTCAAAGAAGCAGAAAAGTATCCTGGAAGGAGTGATGGAATACGTGTGTGGAAGGATGGATAACTAAGCTCTAAAAATCCTTTTTCATTAAATGCAACATAAAGCGGTGCTGAGGATTTAGTCTGTATTTGCAGCTGTGGGATTGTGGTTTGCTTGTTATCTTTTTGTTTTTCAAATCCCTTAAATATCTAGATCCAAGTTATCCTGTGATATAAACTGGGAAATTATATTTAAGTTGAGAACTGCTTTGAGTTGAGGTAAGATAAGGGTCTGATCTCAGGGTTGTTTTCAGCTGGAACAATAAGTTGGCTAACATGGGGAGGGGTTGTTATTATTTTTGCATTGTCACTCACTAACACTTTCGGAGTTGTTCCTACCTGCTTTTGGGGTTTGGGAGTGTTAATAATATGCATTTCCCCTCCCCCCGTTTTTCTCTTTTCTTTTTTTACAACAGTGCTTTATTACTGCTTTATGCTTTATGACTGCTGTGCTTGTAATCAGTAAAGCACTACAGATGTTTTATACCATTGTCCTGTGAACAGATGCATTGTCATAAGTGGTATGCATTTGCAGCTGGCTCAACACAGTGACCAGTATTTGGCTTCAAGCTCAGGGTTTCAAGCCTTGATGTGTGAGACAAAGCATTAGGGAAGTTTGATTGACTTGGTAGTCATTACTGAGATCAAAGGGTTGATTGGTTGGTTTGTTTGTTTAATTTTTGCATCAGACTTCTTTTTTCTACCACCTGGACTGGGTTATTTATTGAACAAACTGCATGCAGAGATGTTAAATTCCTGGGAAAACTCAGTGATCCAACATCATTCTCTATTAGGTAACAGCTGAATGCACTGCCTTTATAGGAACTTTAGCATAAGTTTATCTATTTTTCCTGGGGAAAAGATTTAGCTTTCTGGGTCAGCCTCGTATGCAGGCAAATTGTGTTTCTCTTCTTTTGCAGTGGAACACTAGAGATTTCTGAAGTGTGGGTGAGAAGTCCTACCAGTTTTAATAACACTGCTCCAATCTTGATTCAGAGTGAACAGGCAGTACCTTAATACTAGAATAATTGTCAGTAATTAGGGTGCTGATGAGTCCTTTGGGTTCCTGATGAATATGTATGTATTTTTAACACACACACACACACACACACACACACAATCTCATATTTTCAGACGCTTTCATCTCTGCCATTCCATTTTTATTGTTTTTAAAAAATACCTTTTATAAAGCGAAAGAGAATCTATTCATTTCTCTTTGCTGAATGTGTTCTGTTTGTGAAGTTGGTACCTCTCCAAAATACATGACTGCTTATGGAGCTTATAATACGTTGTGGTAATGGTGATAATAACTCATATTTAACTAGGCAGTATGTGTCAGATGGCTTCTTTTCTGAAACTGTGAGGATATTTGAGCTTTGCAGCATACTGCAAAAAGGTCTGGGATCCAGTGTGATTAGCACATCTCAGAGTCTGAAAATTCCAAGGCTTGCATTTGACTATGCTAATAATAATTTTTACCAAGTATTAGGTTTCTTCTATACCATAAAATCCATAATTACGCCACATATAGTTTTTTCCAACATTACCTGAAGTCAGTACACAGATCAGTAGTGCAGTTTGTGTTTAGTATTAGAACTGGGAAACTATTAAGTTTTTTTAAAATTAAATATTGTCCTTTTGAAAAGCAAAAGCCCTGTTTACTGATGCTGCACATTGTTTCAGTTGGTCTGTAAATTCTTCTTTAAAAAAAATTCTCAATTGAACTTCTATTGCAACCATGCACCCACATCTGAATTACCTAGATTTCAAACAACTGAAATAACAAAACTGAAAATGAAATATTGTGTCCAAAAGCTATTTCTGTGGCCTTTTTTTGGTGAAAAGTTAGAGGGTTTATTGTGACTTGGCTTCTGCCTAAACACTTCACGTTTTTCTAGCTATCCAAAATAAGCTATAATGAGATAGATGAGAGATGATCTCGTCAATGTGTCACCTTCAAATAGAAACTAATTGAAGACACCCATTCAGTACATTTGCATGTATTCAGGAAGCTTTAGGGTAGGTTTCAATATAGTGTATGTTATGTATCCTAGCATTTAGCTGTTAGGTAACTTTCAGACTGTTTTGAAATGCAGTCTTTCACAATAAAATGTCCCAAATCTTTTAGCTGATGAGCAAGCAATACTGAACTCCAGTATTTGTTTTTTTTCTGTGTTGTTGCTCCACACTGTATCAGTAATGCACTTTTTTTGGATGAAGGAATGCATCATTGTTCTAAGAGAGTTAGAAGGCAACTCAGATCTGAGTTTTTTGTTTCAAAATTGGTTTAGTGAAGGGTCTGATTGAAGACAAGTCTATCAGAATGCCTGGAAAAACTGTATTTAATCTACCTTTGTATGCTTCTTGTCCTTACCACATGGAGTTTGTCCTTATTTATTTCAGGCACATGCAGTTGATTGAAAATCAATCAAATAGATTGAATCATTTTGTTAAAAAACACAATCATTCTGTTAAAAAACATAAACCTATACCATTATGAGAAGATAGAAAGAATGACTTCTATGGAAATTTGCTAACAGGCTGTAATCTACCTTTTAATCCCACTACAGGTTTTTTTTCTTCAAAATATTTACTTTTCTGTTCCCCTGATTTTGTGGTGTGTTGCCAAGATGTTTAATATCACCATAATTAATTCTTGTTACCCAGTTAAAAAAGTACTCAGAAGCCAAAGAGAAGAAATTTTTTACCCAGAATCTAAATCTACTACTTCTGCAATTATGAGGGGTTGTGTATCTTAATTAGACCAAAAATAAAGCAGTTTTATTTTTCAGGTCACAAAAGACAGGCTATTAGAGGTAAAGAGACAAAACCTGAGGAAAGCTATTAAGGACAAAATTATACTTAACACTATGTGATCATAGGTAGACAGATGTTAGCAGCAAGGTAGCAGATGTCCTACTAGACAGCAATAAACACACTGGAGGCAAGTATATGTTTCATAACATAGGACTAGAAAATAAGTCGAAGATGCAAAAGATATTCTTCAAATTCTTCCTCATTGGTTTAGTGAAAAAATGACCTTTATCCTTTGTGTGAGAGTCATGTATGGTGGAGATTTTCTAATGCTATTCAGAAAATTAAAGAAGTGGAAACATTTTCTTCAGAGGTTGATTTTGTTCTTTTTATGATTTTATTTTATGCTTTCTAATTATGATTAAGTTTCAATGGTTCCCCAATTGCAGCTCAAAATCTACCTTGCTATAGGGCCAACAAAGTGAATAAAGGCTACATGACCAGCGATGCCAGTAAGTTTTTAACAATAGATGATCATTACACTAAGCCTTCATTCATTGCCCTAGAGATCTTTCACCTTAATGGGTGCTGTTCACTCCCCTAGGAGCAGAGCAGGAGGAGAGTTACTGGTTTTTGGTAGGTTTTGTATTCGGTGAAATTAATAAAATTGAAATATTAAGGAGATGAAAAACCTCGAGAAGTATTTTGAAAGAAAGTGATTTTGATATCCACAGTATCCAAGAAAAGGAAACCTTTTTTGGTAACGTACTGATAACCAACAATTTTGAACAAAGCAATAAACATATTCTTTAAGTTTCAAGTGATTAATTATTGGGGTTTTTAGGTCGACATAGTAGATCTGAATGAAAAGACTTCATCAACTTGTTTCCTGACCAAAACTGTAACGGAATTCTGGTACTGCAGATCAGCACAGCTGACATACAGTTCTGGTACAGGCCGGACTAGGCAAACAGACTGTCCAAAATCTGCTGGAGCAACCTGTGCGTCTCACAGGTGCTGTTACATCAAACAAACATCAGTTGTCACTTGTTAGGACCATTAACTAGACAAGTCCAAAATAAAACACAGACCAGAAAAGATACATCTTACATTCTATAAATTGTGTGGTTTGAGAATCTATTAAAGCTGACAGAGAAGAGGGCTCTGAATTGGTGAGCAGGCTGATTACACCTCATTCTTTATTCCGTATTGACTCTGGGTATGCCATACCTTTCCATTTCCTAGAGAAATAAATTAAAAGTCAGAAGTAATTTGCCTGATGGAGGGTGCAGGTGGAATTTTGTTCAGACAAGCATTTGCACATTGTGAAATCCAATTTAACCCCTTGATGGGGTATAGCTTATTTTCTTTTGTTGACAGCTTTGTGGCAGCTAAAATAGGAACCTGATTAAATAGAGACAGTGAGAGATTGAGGTCTTGTTCTAACAGCAGGAGGATCAAGGCCTCTAATCTTATCTCCCTGAACACTGAGATGAGCTGAGGATGCTGGCAGTGAGATAAGCTTGGCTATTTTGAGCTATAAAAAGACCCCAAGAAAAGAGGTGTGAGGCGTGTGGAGAGATTTTTTCACATACAAAAATAATACTACGTTGTTTAAATACATTTGGGTCAAGTGATTGAAATGTGTAGGGTATTATAAAAGCACTGATTTAATTTTACTGTATACGCCTACATCAAAGAACAAATAATAAGAGCTTGATCCTTCTTTGCAAAGAAAACACACATCTACAAATTTCTAAATACAATTCTTAATTTATAAGCTACCAGGAGCACAGTAATAACAGTAGAGGCCAAGTGGGAGGAGACCACTTCTGGCAGAAGTGGAATTGCTTCTTCTTGCAGTCAAACTTTAAAAATATTTTGAATGGAGCAGTAACCTCAAATCGCTGAGGAAAGCCTTGTCAGGTTTAATGTAGAGCTGACTGTACAGGACTGTCTGGTTTTGGCTTTGCTTATTTGTTTGGAAGTAACCAGATAAATAGAAGCTCTGTTCCTCTTGTTGTTCTACATATTGTGTAGGTTTTTTACATTTCTTTGTAACACTTTATCCCATATCAAATTTCAGGACGTTATATAAAAAAGAAAAAGGGAAAGGAAAAGGGAAAGGAAGGAAAGGGAAAGGGAAAGGNAGTAGTGAACTTATAATTAGTTCTTCTTGATTTAATGGAGGAATAAAATGGAAAAGAAAGGCTAGACACAAAGGTACAAAGCACATAAGATCATATACGAAAGTTACTTTTAAAGAAAAGTCAGTCAAAAGAATTGACTATTTGCAATTGTCTTTAATTGGCAAAGTTTAAAATGACAGTAGAGTTAATTTAATTCGGCCATCATCCTGTTTGCTCCTTGGTGGAGCTATGCAGATTCATGTCAGCTGAAAATCTGCCGAGCATGTAATGTCTAGAGTTTGATCATGTACTTTCCTGAGTGCTTTTTTGAGACTCAGTTGCCCCAAGTGGTTAAGGATTAGTCTCCAAAATCAGCCAAGTGAGCTCATGTCATCACAAAAGAAAGTACAACCAACACATTATGTTCTACCATTCATTCTTCTCTGATCAAAATACCATGAATTCAGTTCCACTCTCAACCAGAATGGACTTTCAACTTCAATATTATTATTTCCTCTGTGTGTGTGTGTGTGTGTGTGTGTGTGTGTTCATAATACATAGTCAAAGCTCTCTGTCACACTGCATTTTTGTTCCTCAGATGTGTCACATAGGAGCTTGACATCTTCAAAGAGATCTGTAGTAAATACTTTTTAAAGGAGTTTAAACCTTTGGTTATTGCTAAGCTGTGCTCTTAGGTCCTTGTGATGATTATTAGAATTGATTTACATTTTTAATATGCCTTGATTCTGATCATCTAAACTCAGAGAGTACATAATTTCATAGTTAAATTGAACCAGTTACAATGGTGTACTGATATAAAAAATGTATAATTTTCTTGTGGGGATTGTTAAAACAACAGAAGATACTATGCAGGAAATACTATGTTCATGCGAGTTGCAAATTTTTCCTCGATTCCTGTGTAAGTGTCTTCAAAAAAAAAGGTCAAAAAATACTTGCAAACTATGTTTCCTACAAGGCTTTTGAAAAGAAAGGAGAAATTGTTCAGCATTAACAACAGTATCATATTTCATAAGAGACTTAAGCTTTTGTCACTTCTTCTGATAACTTTGGAGCAGTGCAGTAATAAATTGCTAGTAGTGGCTTGGCTAGATAAGGACTAGTAGCTAAGTGTTTACCATATATTAAAATTCATCTTGTCACTTAACTCAGTATTACTGCACTCATGTTTCAAGTTTGATACTTAAAGTTAGATTACTTTTAATTGGGAAATACTGAGACTGAAGCACCTATTGATTTATTGAAAATAAAAAGGAAAACATTTTTCAGAAAAAAAGGGAAATATTTGGAATCAGAAACTGACATAATTCCTGGAATGGCATACAGTAGGGAGGAGTTCATCAAAAAATGCTAAAAAGATTCACATTTTCCCTATTCCACTCCAAATACCTTGCATCGGAGGAATTTCAAACAAGAAAGTAACATATTTTAACAACTGTGGTACATATATAATAGAACCAGGCTGAAATGCATATATTCTGCTTTGCTTATAGATTATCACGGGTGATGGAAGGGCTCATTTTATGCTATGTGCTAGAACTCAGACTTGGTGAGCATGCTGAAGGGTAGAATGGAAGGCAGGAGTGACTCTTACCTTAGCCATCACTTTGCAGAGTTGATATATCAAGATACCACACTATAGAAAGTTTGCACATGCCTGCTGGTTAGCAATTTAGCTATAAGAGCAGACACGGAGAAAGAAGAGTATCAGGAACTTCCATTTTTACTGAATCAATTTTCTTGAGGCTAGAGGTTATTCTGGTTCTTCCCCTGATGATACATTGTGCTTAAGGGAATTGAAGGGCTTTGGCTTACTTTTTGTAGGGATAGATAGGCAGAAAACACTTTTTTTTCATCCTTTTAAGTATTTTTCACATACACTGGCATTAATTTTACCCTTAGTTCGAAAGGCCAGATATTAGGAAAGGTAGAAGGTAATACATGACTTGATAAGTACCATTTAGCTTTAATTACTGGTAGAATTGCTGCATAGTAATTGTATGACAGTTAAATATTATTATTGGAGTTTTGTTGCAATCTTTAAAGGAAAAAGGATTAGATCTATTGTTTTCATAATAAAATGTATGCATCAGGCCCCTGTTACTAATGCTGTGCTAGATCTGAAAAGAGATTCCACCATCTGAGCAATAATTATGGGGTATGTGGATTAATAAATCATCTTAGATGATTGAAGTTGCAGTATTGTAGTGTCTTTGAAAAAAGCCCATTTTAATGTGCACTGAGAGCAGAGACTGGGCTTTATTTTTTTTCTGTTGAAACAAAAGTCAGAAGCAAAATGCCTGATCATTTTTGTCCAGGAAGACTTGAATGTAGTCTTTAAAGAATGTAAGTGGTAATTTGTCTTATTGTGGACATCAATGCCGTGATTCTCATAGTTTTGGGGTTTTTTTTTTAGGTTGCAGAAATGACACTGTTTCAAACATGCCTCAGATAGGATGCTTAAGTCCCAAGCAAAGTAGCTAGATTGGCTATAGTACTCTGTGGACAATCATCCTTGTGCTTGAACTGCAGCAAGTGACTAGCATTACACAACTACCACTGTCTACAGTGAGGTTGTTTTTTGATTTTTGTTATTAAATTGTCCTTGATACACAAGCTGCTTTTTTTTACAGAACACAGGAGTTCCACTATTATCACAATCAGTAGTGTATTATTACCTAGGAGGGTCAACACTTTTCTGACAGACTTTGCTCTTCATTCACATGGAAATGGCATTATGGAAACAGCAGCCGTAATCGAAGATGATAACATCTATGCAATATCCATTCAAATCATAATTACTTATACAATGCAAAGCTGCTTACAGGTGCTGTGAGAAACTGTGCCGCTCTATTTCATGCTTTATTCTGAACAGTCTGCCTTGCTCTGTGAAGTTAATAATTTCCCCTAAAAGAGAAGAGTATTTAAAGCAGGTGTGATTATGCCAGCTTATTAGCATTCATTTCTCATTGTCACATCCTGAGAGAGCACAGTTTTTTACACTCTCTTTTTCCCCAACTTTTGATTGCTTGATGTAGCAGTGCTAGCAACACCCTTTCAGCATCGTTTCTCTTTCCATCTCTTCTTTGTATGAATATACATCCATAATATATCTCTAAAAATATCCAATCAGAATTTTTGTGTTATATTTATTTAGCTGTGTATATGCCTACAGACAAATACTCCGTGCACGTGTACACATGTGTACAAGTATGGAGATGAGCAAGAAGTGTGATAGCCCTTAGGAGTATTGCAAGGAGACTGAAGTGACACCTGGCCTGTTTGAGATACCCAGTGACTGTTGACAGTTCTGAGTAAAGGCTGACGTAGAACATTCAAAAGAATAAAGGAGAAATGAACTAGTTAAAGGTGTGATCTCTTAACTGTGTGATCGGTGCATGAGATCTGTGGAAGAGGATCCATACAGGCTATACTCTGTCTCATTGCATTTTAAGTCATCTTCTGTGAGTGTGAAGGACACATCACTGGATCCCAGCATTTCTATATTCGTTCATCAGTAAGTGATCAAATAACTTTGCCTTAATTCTGAAACTGCAGATCCCTGTATTCCTAATGATACTTTGCAAAGAGTGCCATTTTTATTCTGATTAAATTTTGATCTATGCAGTACATACAGAAGGACCTTTTTCCCTTACAAATAAACAAATATGTTACTTTAGAGAGATCTTAAACCCTCAGTGCATGAGTCAGATTTGGAAGCAGATTTATAGCATACTAACAGATTGCCATTGTTTGTTTGCATTATACCATCTTTTACCCATAGTGTCCTACAAAATAAAGTGTTCACTTGATAACAATAAAACTTCCAACAAATTAATTGCTAGAAGCCTTTGAAAGATAAAGAACATACAAATGATGGCAGATGACTCTTTATCCCTCTCTTTAATTTGTTTTGGGCATTGATTATAGTGTTCGTAATCAGTGGAAGCACTGTTGAGAGCTGAATGGGCTGTGGGCAGGCACTGTGGAAGAGTGATTTAACTGAATTCTATTGTGCAGGAGCCCAAATAGCCGGGTGTGGAGCTTTTACGATAATAATTGAAAGCTTACAACAGATCACTTCGTAATGTGGTTGTGAAATTAATTCACGTCAATGTTGGGTTGCCCCTGAGCCCCACTCCCTCTTTTCTGCATGTAGTTCATACTACATTTAAACTTAGATCTCTGCGAGTGAAATTGCTGTGCTGCAGTAAACAGCACTATAAACTATGCAAATTTCCATATCGAACCATTGGTGGAGTATATATAATAGCTTGACAATTGAACAGGAATTCTCAAGTTTATGACTAGCTAACAAGATAGAAGAAAATGAGCAGGGCTCTAGAGCTTGAGTGTGTTTACACACCACAGACATGTCTTTCAAAATTGTTTTGATTTGCTATGAGTGTTCATTGTTCGTGATGGAGGATGCCCTTTACCTGCTCCTCATCAAAATGATGATACCACTGGAGACAAGGATGACAAATGCAATTGAAGATGTACGAGTGAGGCTTTTAGGAGTGTGATGAAAAAGGCCAGCCTGTGAATGATACAAACTTTTCTTTTGCATGATTCACAGCACCACTCAGCACACCACCTGGCCTGTTGCTTCTCCTGTTGACTTCATGCAAACAATTGTCTTGTGAAGTTATAGAAAAAAAATTCTCTCTTTTTCTAAGAGCCTGGACCTGGTAGCTCTTTGTAAATGTGGTAATTATTATCAGACAGAGCACACTGAAATATTAGACCTGTACTAGCCTTTCATTACCAGCTGTTTCAAATCAAAGGACAGTTAAAAAAAAAATTCCATCTGTTTTTTAACTAATATAGGAAAAAAAATATTCTAGATTCACTCATTTAGTCCTAGTGTTGGGAGTTAAAGCTGTAATGTATATGAGGTTTCTGTGTGGCTTGCTGTGAGTCACAGCAAGTTAAGTGTAACCAGTGGGGTGGCTTCTGGCAGCTCTCCTGGCCCTCTGAGCCATTGCACCAGCTGGATTACCTTTATGTATGTGCACCAGTGTCTGCTCTATGCTGTTGCTGTCATATGTCCCTGAAATGTCTATCTCAATACACAGGCTCCCTTGTGAAAAAAAAAAAAAGTCACAGACTTGATTTTAAGTGTGTGTGAACAGCTAGAGTTCAAACAGGAGCTATTTTTGAAGGCAAGACTCTTGAGGCAAAAGAGTTAACATGGAACTTTCCAAATGGATTTAAACTACCTAGTAAGGCAATTACAACTAGGGAGTTGCTACTAAGTCAAATCTTCCTGGAGCCCTGAAAGTACAAATTCTGGCTTCTACTTGACTTTATGTTTTTTAGCCCAGCAATTTGTTAATGCCTAAAACCTATCGTGGAAGATTTTTGACTTGCTGAAAAAGACGAGCAAATAAGATAGGCATGTTTCCAAAAGAATCCAGGTCACTTGGCAAAGTAAGTGAAAACAGTTTGTTTTTCACTTCTGATCAGAGGCATCTCAATATGATTTCCAGCTTAGAAAAAGTGGTTCTGAAAGTTGTGAAGCTTGTGCTACAGAATCGGTGCAACGTGCTTGTACCATGATGCTATGTACAACAGGAAGGTACAATGATCAAGGGATTCCTGATCAGGATAAACAATGCTGTAATGATTTTAGTTCTGTAAAAAAACAATGAAATACAAAACATGATATAACTGAACTTCTTAGTGCAAGATTTTCTAGTAGGATCTTTTGTTCTAAGCTTGATGCTTGTTATTTCCCCCAATGTGCAGGTGGGTTGCTCTTTCAGAAAGAGATTCAGATCATCCAAGCATTAAGTAGAGCGCTGTCTAATCTACTCACTAGTAGAAAGTCATGACAACGAAGTAGGATTTATGTTTGTTTTTTCCTTGCTGTTAAGTTTTGGTGTATAAATTTTGTAGAAGGTGGAAACGTGATTCTGAAATCACTTAGGCAGATAAAAAATCTACATCTGCTGTTTCTCAGGTGTATGTTCAGGCAAATGAAGGGGGAACCGGAGCACCACTCCTCCTTTTGCTGGTCTACCTCTTATTTAAAAGAACAGCAGTCACCAGTGCATTCTCTCTGGGATTTATCCTGGTTCTTTTGGTAAGGAATGACTTATGAACCCTTCCAAAGCAAGGTCCACTGGTGATCTAGGTAAAGTGTCTCACTTTTGTGTCCAGATTGGGTTTACAAGTTAGATAGGAGTCAAAGTGTTTAGTTCTAGAAATACATTCTGGGCATCAGTAAAAGTAAAGAGTTACAGTTTCTGTGGAGTAAGGGATTTCTGTGTTACCAGTAAGACGTTTCCAGTATTTAGGTGCCTAAATTTTATTTCATTCTTACTTTAGCAACTAAATGCTTTTGAATTTTGGCCCTTTGTTATTTCTGTCTTATGTTACTGGAATCTCATGTTCTCTGAGGACTGAATACTTTTTGTTTAGTTAAATGAAGATACTGAGGGATTTGAACAGAGCCTGTAAGTGTTTAGAAGGGGGAGCTAGCTTATTAGTCTAAGAAATGAAGACAGAAGAAGATACAATGGCTGTATGTTAAAGCTCAGTAAGTTTAGTTGAGAAAGGAGGTGATTTTTTTTTTTTCAGTGAGAATAACAGTTGAACCAATTTGCCAATAGTTTATTGTATTCGTTGTCATTTGGGTTGGGGTCTTTTGAAGCTAAGATTGAACTGTTTTAAGGATTTAAAAAATCTAAATTAAACAGAGATTAATTGAAGGAATCCTATGGTCTATAAATTTGATGTTGCCACATCATGTCTGGGCTTTGTCATTTCTGAATGTGTTAGTGACATTTGTTTTAATGACTGAAGAATTGAGTTTAAGGTCTGAGCCTTTTAAAGTGTGTAGGTACATGAATTGAGAAGGACCTCAAAGCCTCGGGTAAATTGTTCAGCTGCATGTATTTGTAACAATTAATGCTGTTGAAATGAAACTTGGGGTGGGGGTGTGTTTGTGTGTGTGTGTGTGTTGAGTGTCAGTATCAAGTTGGTATAAATTAACTTGTAGCTATTTATTAAAGTGTTGTCTCTGAAGCATTATGTTGGTTTACTTTGGAGGTGGAAGTCTGGACCAGATGGACTTTGGTCTGAGTATGACTGTATAGCATTCAGTTCAGCTTGGCAGCATTCTGTCCAACACATCTGTCAGGGAACAGTGTCAAAAGAGTGCCCACATTATATGATTTTTTTTGGTTTTGTATTTACTCATTTTGCTTTGGCAGTAACCCTTCTCCTTGTTAGGAAAAAAGATCCTACTTGTGTAACAAACTGTTAGCTTAAAATAGTATTAATAATACAGCAATACAATAGGTTTTTCCAAACTCTTGGGAATTACTGGAATAATGGGTATCATAATTTTGATTTATGATATAGCTGGGCAAATACTGTTCTTGTCACCTAAGTTGCAGATGTGCTGAATAGATACTGGTGCATTTTGGAAGTGATTTTTAACTTTTAAATGCAAACTGACCAGACTTACTGTCTGGAGAAGTGATGTTAAACTTTCTGTACCTCTGCTGTCATCTAATATGGAAATCTGTTATTTTCTTAATTTCATTTTCAGTAAGCTCATTTTTATGAAACTAAAAAAATAACTTTTAAACCAAACACTTTGCGGTGAATGCAGATCTCCCTTTCTGTGTTGTCTTCCCACTAGCCAGAAATGTTGGTAATAATAGTTCTGGATCTCTTTTCCAGTCATTTACCTATAGTTAGGTTTAACAGGATGTGAAAAGTATAGAGTCAGTTGGGTGTTTTTTAGGTATAAATCAAACAGTTTTGTCTCTGTAACATTGCCTAATTTGTAGAACAGTGTAGAAGTTAGCTCCTACCTAGCTGAATTGCATTACTGAGCATCCCTCTTTTCCCATACTATGTCATGTCTTCTTCCAGGAGAGCAGCCACCACAGGAAAAACAGCACCACAAGCTTTGTATTAACACTTCCACAACAGATTCCCAAATGACCGTTCAGCTAAATAGAGGTTGATAACTAATCTGGCAACAAGCTCAGTGGCTGGAATAAAAACAGCATCAGCTTTTCAGATCATACCCTTCTCTAATGTAATTAAATTCTGAGTCATAGACCTGGAGTGAGGCATACTTCCAATTGATGCTGCATTTCCTGAAGGTCAGCTGGAGAGCAGTGTATTTCATCAAGTGCAATCTACAGAGTTGCAAGTTTCCTGATTAGGTTTGCATTTGAAGAGTTTCCCAAGGCCTAACTTAGTTGAGAAATTGACCGTTTAAATAATAAAATATAATAATATATGACACTACTGCTTAATGTTATCACATATGGAAGAATGCATGGGAAATAGACAAACTGATTCAGGTTCTCCTTTTGCCAAGTTTTGTTGAGTAGCAGTAGATCAGTTCTCTGGATTGTCCTAATACCCTTCTAAGATAATGAGTTTGATGAATAACATTCAAAATATGTTTGATCCATCTCCCCATCCTTATAGTTGTGGATTTGCTACTAGATATGCCTTTTAATTTTTTTTTTTAAATACTTCCTGAACATCGTAGTCCTGCTTTTGTTTTTTTTTACACTTTATCACTTACTCTTGTGTGATGCAGACAAGGTAATTCCCATCTCCCATACTGGATGAGATAACTGTTGATCGGAAGATGAAGAAAGCAAAAGTGTGCTAGTCATTCAAAGGAAACTCTGTCTCATCTTCATTTGCTGTTCCATGATTATACATTGTATGACATGTTAGTTTGGAAAAAAAGCTGACAGTAAAGGAAATGAAAATTACATAAATTTCTAGTTAGCTTATCTGATCTTCCTGACTAACCAGTTCAAATTGCTTCCCTTTACTGAATATTTCAGGGATTTCCCTTCTAAAAGATACTTTTATGATGAAATGCAAGAATGTCAACCTTGTCATCCTTATTTATACTCGACTACCAGAGAAGAGACCATAATTAAACTTACCTGGTATCTCAGCAATAGAAATAGATAGACTGCTGTCTGTAATAGGAGGGCAGGGAAGAGTAATGCTTTCTGCATTTCTTTATCCTTTTTACAGGGAAAACTGCCTAAAATTCTCTCTCTAACTGGATGGAGAATTTTGTCATTAGCATTGTGAAGACAGAAGCCCTAAAGCATAGCGGATTGTCAGTGGGAAAACTCTTGTATCAGTCATGATCCATCATACCTTCATATGTTATCTTATTCTTTTCTATAAATACTAGGTCCTTCAAAATAGGTTTATCCCTGCAAGCTATATCCTGTGTTTGACATATGCTCAAAATAATGAGAATATAAACTGCATTAAAATCTGTCTCTATTCAGAGTCACTAGGAAACAAAATAAAATGAGGTCTTCTGGAAGTATTTAACCATATGGAGGAAAGGTTTAAGACTGACAGTTCTCTGTGCCAAGAGAAACAGTTGTCCAACAATAGAGATTACTCTTTTTATATTTATAGGTGAGGAAGGGAGAAGATTCTCAGTTGCAACAGTTTTGTTGTGGGCAACGAGTAGGTGGAAAAAAGATATTATTTGATGTTTAATAAAGAAAGGTATGAGCTCCTTGTTTGGACACGGGTATTCCATGCAGATAGCTGTTTTGTTTACCTGTCACAAAGGATGGAAACACCTCTGTTCATATTACAGGCACAGCACAGAACTGCAATTTTAGACCCTTTAATACAGATTTCTTAAAACTTAATAGTAAATAATTAGGTCTTTGTGAAATTTGGAAGCTATTAGCCTTTGGTTTTGCCCTGAAATACAAGGAGATATTTATATTTTCTAAGGTAAAAATGTTCTTTAAAATGCAGTAATAAATGTTATTTCAACACTTTTATTTAAAATCAAGCATTTTGAGAAGTAGAAATAATTTCTTTTTACTGAAGTAGCATGTATGATTCAGTATGATACTGATGTCCTGAAGTGGAAAAATAGAGTTCATCTAAACAGCTTATTTCAATGAGTCTTTAATCTCTTCTGGAGTTGCTGATGAGTGGCATGGCTCTTGGATCTAAAAACCCTTTACACAGTGTATTCCCAGAAAAGGAGAATATTTTTTAGAATTCTGGAGTGTTGTTGAAGCTGAGAGGACAATCACATCAGAGAAGACTGGACAGAGATAGTAGGAAAGCGTTGAAAAGAGTTCAGTACAGAGAGATATGGACCTTTTACTTAGAAAATACTTAGGAAAAAATGGGCAAAACGATTTGAGTTTTCAGTGCTAGAATCAACAGTGGGATATCTTAAAAAAATAGTAGATATTTCAGAAGCCTTTATAGATGCAGTGGACCATGAAAACACTTTTTTTTTTTTTGATACATAGCTCCAGTGCGAACCTTTGAAAAGTCTCTGCCAGCAGTTCTAGTGTGCTTACAATCATTCCATAGTACATCTATTCATGATAACATGGTGGTTTTTCTCCCCAATTAACATGTCTAAGGAAGAGTTCCTAAAATATAACTTGTTCAGTGTAGACTAACTAGCATGGTAGAAGTCTGCTAAGTACTTTAATTAAAGTCCATGAAAGTGCAAAGCTGTTCTGCCATGATCAGACACCCAGAGGTGCACCTACAAAGAATCTTGCCTCCATTAATTCAGTGGATACTGCTTCATAGGTAACGAAAAATAAAGCAAGGTTTGACCAAACCTTGGGAACATGCCTCAGCAGTTAGCAATTGAAACACAATTAAAATACTTTCCATGTACTTGTTTTTAAATATTTATACTATTGAACCATTCCCACTTAATGCATAAATGACAACAGAATATCCAACTGTAACAGTTGGTGGAAGCCATTTTAAGTATCAGTTTAACAAACAGACATGGATTTTAATTTGCAATGCCAGTTGAGCTGTAATAAAAACTAGTATTCCAGCTGTGAAAAAAAAATATAAAACACAGCTGGATTTAGAGTTATTTACAGATGTGTAGGTTTTTTTTTACCCCCCTAAACCATATAATGGAATCATTTGGTCATTACTCCTTCCTAGAAACATTTGTATCAGATGCCCTTCCTACCCCTAATTTCTGGAATGAAACTCCTAAGAAAACACACATTAAAATATTATGGCAATTCTTAAGTATTCATTGATTACAGAATTCAATTTCCTGTGCAAATGTTACTATTCAATGTTAATATAGCTGTTTACTTGTTTTTATGGACTGTGATGAGCTTCTGTTGACTTTGAGATAAATCCTATACTGTCTTTGAATGAATTCCATGTGTTGGCATTGCTGCAGTCTCCTGGAGTGCTATTAGGATTCTTGCAACTTTGATTTCTGTTTGTTTATCCTTCTCAAAATATCAGCTGCTGGAATCATGGTATTCTGTGAAAGTTTTAGCACTTTTTCTTTAATAATGAAATTCACAGTTGCATGAGGAGAAAGTCTGCAAATAAAGGCCAAGCATACCCTTGACATCTTTTCAGGAAACATAACAAAAAAAAAAAAAATCAAGCTTTTCTCTTTTTTTAACATTAGGTTAGGGCAAGGAGAAGATAGGATCATGTATTCTAAAGCAAGCCTGGAAGAATAGTTCTTGGTACATTCCACTAAGTGGAAGATGTCACAAACTAGCACAGTGACCTTTCTGCCCTACTTTATGGCTTTGTTTAATGCATACAATATTATGATCCTTGAAGATTCATCTGCAGCTACACATAAGCTCCCATGAGCAAACTGTTTATTGTCCTGGGAAGGGTTAGATAGAATCACAGAATTTTAAGGATTGGAAGGGACCTTGAAAGATCATCCAGTCCAACCCCTCCTGCCAGGACAAGACCACCTAGAGTAGGTCACATAGGAAGTCGTCCAGGTGGGTTTTGAATGCTTTTGGCTTAAGGAATTTGGCTAGTGAAAATTTTATTGCTTTTTCATTTTTGGTTTTGGATATGGAGTGATTTATTTTTTCTTTTATTGTATCAACATAGTCTTATTAGAGACCAAACAATGTTAAAATGGACTATATGGTAAGCTAAGCACACAGGGACCTGAAAGTCTGAAAGCAATAAGCATAGCTGCAAAGTTTCCAGAGAGAACAATTTGTAGAACTCATAAGCCTGAAGTGCTTTAACTGAAGCAGTACAGTTCAGAAAAGAAACAGGGACAACTTCAAAGACACTATGAAATTGTGATTAGAAGTTTGCAATACACAGGAAAACAATAGAGAGGAAAAAACAGTTACAGTGCACTCACACAGCAGGACTGGAAATAAGATTTTATTAAAGGATAGGAGAATGATGCACGTTAAGAAGAGAAAATAGCTCATCTGACCTTGTGTAGCAAATCACATTAATCGTGTCTACCTGAGATTCAAGCTTTCTTATTTTAACTACATTTTTTTAGAGCAGTCACAGGTTTTACTCTGAATAGCTCAAGTAACATACAGTACTGTGGAAAATGTTTCAGTGACAAATGGAGAAGCTGCAAGCAAATGTCTGAATTATAGCCTCCTTAATTGGTAATGACATCAGGAGAGTTTCACATGAGCTACTGTCATCTGAACTGCGTGTGCGTTAAACAGATGAAGAGCACAACAGTAACTTGGCGTACTTATGAATTGTTTGGGAGGAATGAGGAATATGGGGAAAGGTTGAATTGCAGTACAGTGTATGTAAAATCAGAAGTGTTCTTGAACACTTCAGCCTACTGCAGTAAAACTGATAGTGTATCTTGTGGTGGAGATAAAGGTTAAAAAAAAGGCCTTCAGAAAACAGTTTTGAAAAATGCAACTTTTTTATAAAGTATGAAGGATTTCAGTTCCACTCCACAAGCAACTGGAAAAAGTTTCTTTCTCAAGGTTTTTTTTCTTCTATTTCAATGTATTTGCCTTTCAAAAAATGAGTAGCAAAGTATTTGGCATTAGCACATCTGGAAAGAAGACTCCTCAAATGCACCAAAATGTACCTTGATGAACTGTGTAAGTATGATCCCATGTGACTATCTGCTAAGCAGGAGGCAGGGTCAGTTGGTCCTTTCAGTCCCTTTGCCTTGAACTGATGGGCAAGATATAGACTAGCACTGCATCTGAAGACTGACTGGAAGGTGGATCACCATTCCTTATATGTAAGCTGAAAGATCTGCTCTCCTGATGCTCTCTATTTGAAGTGCACCCGAAGAAAGCTTCAGCAGGAAGGCTAAAGAGTAGAGGCAACTGTTCGCAACCAGGATGAAAACTTCTTTGCCTCAATTACTTTTTCTTTCAAACCAGTAGATGTCAGTGATGAGTGACCCTTAGAGGAAGAAACTGGGAGGAAGGCTTAAACAGTAGGAAGAACAGACGAGACTGTAACATGAAATCTTGACTTGCATGCTGAGAGGAAAGAAAGATGAAGAAAACGCAAAGCCTAGTTCTTTTTGCAAAACTGCAACACTAAACAGCGTCTTCTGAGAACAAACTCATGCATGTTCACTGAAAATAATAACTTGCCATCCATCACTATCACCTCTCTCATTTCGGGCTCATACCTTTTGAGATTCCAGGAGAAACTTTTTAGAACTTAAGCTGTTTGCTTTGTTGCCTTCAGGGCTAGATTTCTGTCATTCTTAGTTAAAAGCTGCTAGTATGGCATCTTTGCAGAGGGCAAAAGTATTACTGCTATGCAGATCACTTAATTATTCCAAGTGTTATGAGTGCAAGTCTCTGAAGATGACAAAGTAATGTAGGAAAAGCTGAAATTAGAGGTAATGAAAAGTAATCAAAAAGTCAGAGGTAGACAAGATGATCCTTTCATGCAAGGTCAAACAAAACAAAACACTTAATAAAGGACCGTGGAGCTGGAATTAGCCAGTATTGCCGAATGGGCCACCAGTGTCATAAAAGCAGTATGCTCACTGGGAGCTGGGGAATGTAGAATGTCAGTGCAGTATTGAGCTAACTCCTTGCACTCCCTGGAGGCTGCTTAAAAGCTAACATTGCATGTACTGAAAAAGATTTATCCTGTATTCTGCTGCTATGTGTTAAAGAAAAGATAGAAAGTAGCAAAGCAAGCAAACACAAAATGACTGTCACCCCTCCAAAAAGAACTGTCTCAAAATTACATTATTTCCTGAATGAAGCATGCAATGAGATACATGGGCATCGCCATGACATCTTTTACCCCAAATGGAAATTTTGTTAGAATTTAGGAAAAGGACAGAAAATAACTTACATTTACCTGTCATTCAGAGCCAGGACCCAAACTATTTCTAATCAAAATTTCCCTTCATGCCTGGAACCCAGAATATTAAGTTTACATGGAACAGGCTACACTTTGCATTCATTCTGCACCTCCCTGCCAGGGAACTTGTTTGTATAGGTTATGATAGTTATCATTTGAACTGAAAAGAAACTTCACTATCTTTCTGGCTTGGAAGATGACTCTCCTGTGCTAAGACTTTTTCGAACAAAAATTAACAAGACGCTCTCTGTCCTGAATCACACTTAATCTGAAAACAGATAACAGATGGATACAGGCAGATGGCAGAGAAAAAAAAAAATGTGACTAGGTCTGATCAAGAATGTTTTCTCATCAAAACCATGGTGATTGATAAGCTCTTCTTAAAAAGAAATTAGATTTGTCAGTCTTGACAAAACTTTTGAAGAAAAACAAAAGAATTTCTAGTCAAGGTAAGGGGACCAGCACTGAGTAAAAGTGAAGTTGTCACTAAATTGAGTTGTGGCAGATCAAAATTTGAGTGTTTTATCTGATTTAGGTAGGATTTAAGTCACACTTTCATACTTTCTGTGCAAATACTACCCCTTAACTTCATCTGGAAGAAGACCCTGCTTCCAGGGTCTCACGCACATACACATATGCTTATGAAAGTGTTTCAGGCTTGTCTCAGTGTAGATCAAGACTCAAGGTTTCTTGAGGAAACCACTTCCATTTCTTTAAGTAACTAAATCTGGTATACGGAGGAGAATGATGCACACAAGGAAAATATGGAATTAAATTACCTGAAAGGCAAATATTGAAGTTCCATACTCTAAAACTGGTTTAAATTGTTGTAGCTTGTCCAGCTACAATGGAGATGTTCCTTCCAATTTAAATCCTCAGGTATATGGTCTTGGGGTCCACACTTAAGTTTCTTTCAAAACATTGGACAAGAAAGTAGAATTGTATTGAACCCTTACAGAGGAATGGACTGTAGACTGTTGTCCTGGTTTTGACTTGGCTAGAATCAATTTTCTTCCTAGTAGCTGGTAGAATGCTGTGTTTTGGATTTAGTAGCAGAACAATGTTGGCAAAACACTGATGTTTTAGTTGTTGAGAGGCAGTGCTTATTCAAAGTGAAGGATTTTTCATTTTCCCATACTCTGGCATTGAGGATGTGGGAGAGAGCATGGCCAGGACAGCTGACCTGAACTAGCCAAAGGGCTATTCCATACCGTAGGATGACATGACTAGTATAGAAACTGAGAAGGTTTACTGGGAGACATGGAGTCAGTGGCTGATTAGCAATTGTATTGTGCATCACTCGATGCCATTAATACTCTGTTCTTACTTCAACCCACAGAGTTTTGTTTTTCTTTTTCCAATTCTTCCCATCCCACTAGGGGGAAGGAGGAGTGAGTCAGCAGCTGTGCGGTGTTTAGTTGCTGTCTGGCATGACACCGCAACTGTGTAAGAAACTTCCTTATGGATCACCGTTATCAGAAGGGCAGAATGCTTCCTTCTGAATTCTCTTCCTCCAGTTGTTCATCTCAAAAGAACATTACGTTTCCTCTTCTGTAAAGAGATCTTCAGTCGTTTTCAGCAGAGCCTCCTGAGTGTCCTCCATTCGCAGCATTGCAGTGGAAATACACGAAGGAGTTTTAGCTGAGGTGTTGAGAGGATGACTTAGAAATGGAAAAAATATTGTGTGCTGTAGAATAAATTATCTTTAAAATTGTGTAAAAAGGCTGTTTCTGTAACCTTCAGAGTGTGAGATCTATGATGAACTGATATCAGACACCAAGTAAAAATGTTTATTATAATAATGAATAACCTATCAAATAACATTATTGTTAATAATAATAGTATTTCTTAGGATGTTTATGATACGCTGCTAAACACAGATCAGAAAATGTGATTTGCCTCATCATTCCTCTGTTTTTATTCAGTGTTTAAAGAGTTGTAGTTTAATAAGAAACTTTTTTAGTTCTTTTTATGATTCTATTTTAAAGATTATAAAAAGATTATAAAAAAAATTCTTATTGCCATCAAAAGAAAACCCTTTCAGTCTTTGTCTGAGCTTAATTAGCCCAGCAAGAAAAGATTTAATTTTAACATTTCCTTTTAAGGATGGAAGTCTGTTTGTGTAATTTAGAAGTATGTATTATGAAGTAAATTAAAAACATCGTCAATGTACAGAAAGAGGCACATAATGGGGAATTTAGACATTTTTCCTGTAAATTTATTTTCTGAAATTTGAATTGCTTCTGGTTTCCTCCCTGTAAGATTGAAAATGGGAATAGTATAATATCATCTTTTCTCCAGTGCAGCCATTTAAATGTTGTTAGCAGGCTACATCATGTCTAAATACTTCAGAGAAAGAAGAAGGAAAACATTGTGCTAACTAGAAGTAAAGATATTTAGTGATATTATGAGAAAA
The DNA here is from genome assembly GCA_013401255.1 of Urocolius indicus. Lineage (NCBI taxonomy): Eukaryota > Metazoa > Chordata > Aves > Coliiformes > Coliidae > Urocolius > Urocolius indicus. Next base: position 46,402 of record WBNH01009048.1, read on the forward strand.
CACTTTAAAAGAAAAGTTTAACACCTGAAAAATAGAGGCTTTGGATTTTTGGAAGGTATTAATCATGGGAACTTAGCTAAAAAGTGTCTTGAGTTCATAAATAAATTCTTGATTGACCTAATCACTCTCCATATTGTGGAGTCTACATGGCTTTCCCTTTCATTTAGTTTCATTCTGTTCCGAAAGCATCTCCGTCTTTGTCCTGCCTACATTGCTTTGAGATTTGAGATCCCTGTAAGTTCTCTGAGGTAGCATTTAACTTGCAGATAATGGTCAAAGTCAGACAATATTAATAAAATTAGTTCTTACTAAATCATACTGATTCTGCTACTAGGGAAACTCCTTCACAAGCTCTTCCTGGACTAATGTTCAGGTAATATTGTTTCCCCCCCTAATACTGTCACTGAGAACCATGAAGCTTAATGACACTCTGTCGTCTTTGGTCTGGGACTACATACTACATACGGTGGCACATTTTGCTATACAGCAATTTATGACTTGTACATAAGAAAATTCCTTGAACTGTCACAGGAGTAATCCCTTTTCTATCACAGTTAAAAATAATAAAAATGCATTTCCATTAAAGCTGAAGTCTTAGCTAGTATGTTTGGAATAAAACCAAAATTGCTATGGTAGTTTTCCTTTGACTTGATGTCAGTATAAGAAGGATTAAGACACTGTATGAGCATACTGGATGATAATAAAATAGAAGAATTAAAATCACTTCAACACATTGTAGATAAACCATTGAAAATAAGTAGAAATTCAGTCAAGTATTAGAATAATTGGAATATATGATAAACTTTTCCTAAGAAAAGCTACTTTTCCAAACGCTCATTATCAGGATGTAACAGGAGCAAGCATTGCAATGATAGAGATAACATATGCAAAGGGACAAGAAATTGAAAAGGTAGAGAAAGTCTAGAGAAGGTTAAGGGTGGGGGGAGGTGATGCATCTATCATTTCTGCCACAATAAATCTTCCTTTTTTGAAAGAGTAATGTGACCCCAGAGCAAAGAGAACAAAATTGCTCTGTTACGCTGTTTCCAGTGTCGTAGTATCACCGTGGAAGTCTTGCTGATCATGAACAGATCATGTTTTCTAAGTGTTTATTGTCACAGGAAACATGATTCCTGTTAGTACAAAGTGCTGAACATTTGTATTTCTGGCAAATAACAAAACTCTAAAAAAAAAAAGGATTTTATTTAATACAAAATTGAGTAATGAAATAATATCATGCAGAATCATCTCTAGCTAGTAGCTTTCTGTTATTCATCAAATCAGAAGGTAAGTCTTCTGTGTCATTTTTTCAAATAGCAAAAACAGAAACTGACAATGAAGAAACACCCAGGCACTTGAGTTGATGTAACCATGAAGACAGCAGTGCACTTTGAAAAATAGTATGCCATCTCATTCTGGAAGTGACAGACTTTGAACATGGAATGTATGAAAGAAAGTGTGTTGTGGTGATAGTACAGATGTGGATAAGTGGCACGTATAGATTTTTGTTTCTCTGAAGAGCAGTACAAAAATTAGAGCACAATTTTATTTAAAAAATATATAGAAAATTTAGGAAACTGAGTGGCATCTTGTTTTGACAGGGGAAATATGTATACATGGCACATAGTATATTAAAAGTCATAAATACAATCACTGCTGATCATAATATTAAAAGGCACAAACAGATCTAAAAACTTGCATTAATCTCTTTTTCTAAATGCTGGGAGTTGCTCTGTGCTTAATTAAGGGTTTGGATAATCTTGTCTTTATGGCTAGACTGGAAGTAGGTATTTGAGCCCTGATTCTGCCACATGCTTCCTTTATGATGTTAATCAGTATGCTTTTATCTCTTTTTTTTTTTTTCAATTTGAAAATTGGACATAACAGTTCCTTTCCTCACAAGAGCAAATAATGTCTCTTATGCTAATTTGATAGTGAACATTTATGGAATAAAACAATTTTATTTCCACTGAGTGTGGAACTGAGGAGACAATGATTTTTTTAATATTAACCAATCTGGAAAAAAAAAAAAAAAAAAAAAAGAACAAAGATTGGAAAAAGAAACATAAAAAAGTGTAAAAGCTCAGCCAACAGGGGAAAGAGAAGCCTGTTCAGAAAACTGATAAAAAAGGTCATAGCAAGGGAGACAAGAAAAAGCCAAATTGTATAACTTTTGAAAAAAAGGAGAGTTAGCTTTACCTTGTCTAGATGTCCGAGATATTTTTGATTGCTCTTTAATTTGTAACATGGGATAAGCTGATACAGTGAGTAAAAGCCCGAGTTGGAACAATTCAGAGTGCAAACAAAGGAAACATTTTTAAAGGGCCAGAAAGGTAATGATTTGGGAGAGATTAGAATTTCTGTCAAGGATATTCTTTTAATGAAGGCTAAACAATTTTCTGAAAGACAGTTTATAGCTCATCAAAAGTGACAGATTTTATGCAAAAATTACTGGTCTGCATCATGATGAAGATCAGTCTAGACTGTCCCAAAGTTCATTCTGACCTTACAGTCCATAAATCTGAGTTACATGTTTGTGAGTCATGCTGATACCACCATCACGGAGGCCGTAGAAGCTTGCAAGTTCTGCTAACTTACTACAGGTCTTGGAAGGATAAAGGAGAAGAGACCGCTTCCAGAAAGCTATCTATGAACAGATTATTGCAGTATTTTTCACAAGTTAATTCTGTGAAGGGCATTTTATGTTCTGTAATGACAAGTTCTTGTGCATGACTGTGAATCCATCTGCTTTGTTCTGTGGATTAGCTGATGAGAGAAAATTGGATTTGTTGGTACAGGGGGTTATGTCTTAGATGAGTGGTACAAGAACAGGTCACAACACTGAGAATAAGCTTGCTTAATTTTTTTTTTTTCCCCTTATCCCGCCAGATTATTTATTTGCAAAGAATGGACTATCTTGTAGGTTGCGTCTTTGCAGATTTTCTCATGTTAACTGAATAATTTCCAAGGAAAGGGAAAATTATTGTCAGCACTAGATGGTCCTGGATGGAGATGTGAGAGCGTGGCCTTTTCTCCTAGTATCCAGGAGCTCAGCTGTTACAGAATTCACCTGGAATATGGCAAATCTGAGATCCTCCTGCCTGGAAGAATTTCAGTTCAAGTTTCTAACCTTCCAGGGAAATGACCTAACCAACAGATATCGGGATATTCTGGTATTGCAGAGGAGGAATCAGCTCCAGGTGAGCTTTCTGATTGTCTGGTTCTCACTGCCTTGTTTTTAGTATTAATGGATATTTTAGGAGAAAGAACTAAAAATCTTTGCTTAAGTATAGCTTTTGTGTTGAGGGCATTAGGAGGCAGGAGATTTGAATAGTTTTCTTTTAGCAATAGAGATGGATCTGGGTTTTCTCTGTGGTTTAGCCATGTGTGATTATTTATGTAATTGGATAAGTAGCTTCCCTGGAAGTACCACAGATCTTAACTACCTTCTTTTTTTTTCTTTTTTATTCTTTTCCTAAGCTATTACTCCAACACTGTTTTAGGAGCAGAGTGTAGCACGTAGGTTGAAAATTATTTGTTATTTTATTATCTAAATGAGGGAAAAAAAGTAAATTGTATAAAATCTGTTTGAACCAAAAGAAAATATTGTTTCCCTTATTTTCAGGTCAGTAACTGAAGCAGAAAATGAGAATATTTTTATAGTTCTATGGGTTTCTTGACATGGTGAAGATAAAAATAGTCAAATAGTTGCTCTTAAAATTCAGCAGTGTAAGTAGTTCTTGTGTCTGTACAGGCACTGACTTTACTGGGATTATTTGCATGCTGAAGTGTCTCCATAAATCAGAACAGAATAGGCTAGAGTTGATTTTGGTACTGTATTATGATGAGAATAGCCACTTATTTGTCTGAAAAGAGTGTGTCAGTGTAATGAATCATATCCATAATATTTTCAAATCAATGTTTTGTTTTTTGAAAAGAAAGTCCATGGAAGAATTGGACATTTATTCAGGAAAATGACTCTTCATCTTGCCCCTCTGAGAAGCAACAATTTAACATACAAATAGGGAAAAAGAAATCAATGCCTTTTTCTGAGTTTTTTCCTGTTTCAAGCCCTTGCACAATGAAGGTCACATGAACCTTCATTCATCCCTTATCTTCTGACATTTTTCAAGGCATACCTTGTGTTCAGTGTTAGTGCCTGGAGCATTATATGTCCTTAGCACATACTTCAGGACAATATACAACTCTTTTATCTTCTTCAATTCAGAGACATGCAGTGCAGTCTGAGAGGAGGCTGAAAGCCCAGTAAAACAGTCGGTCATATAAGGTCAGGTACCTTTTTCATTGGTTTTCTTTTCTCTTGACCTGGGCTGCACATTTTCTTTTATTGTTTCTCATCTGTGTATTACACACTTGGAAATATTTTAAACCTTACTGTTTCTAGAAGTGATAATCACAAAATATAACAAACAGATACGTTAGAATGCACCTTGCAAAATTTTGGATGACTAATATCCATCTGTAGAGTAAAACTTTTCATAAAAAGGCAAAAATAAGTCAAACACAATGTTTGCTCAACTCTGAGTACTTAGTAACATTAAATTCTATAATTGAAGTATAGTTTTAAACAAAACCTGATTTAAAACAAAGCACTGAAAGAAGTAAAATTTTTTGAAAATACACAAAATATTTTCAGGAAAAAAGATACATCTTTTTGAACCTGTTTCACGTAAGTTAAAGCAAAGTTTTATTCAGTTTGAAACTATTTACTTGGAAGAGCTGGCTTGAGTGTGGGTGGAAAGAAGATTGCATCTATGTGTTACAGCAGGTCAACAAGAATTGAAGATTTCAAATAAATTGCTACCAAAATCACTTTAATTACTTTAAACAATGTATCTGAAACTACAAAAATAGGAGACCCTGCTATGTTTAGGTCATAAATTTTCTATATAACTCTTATGTGTTCTTATATTCTCTAACGTATCCTCACTAACATACACAAAGGTTGTTGATGTCCTTCTATAATTCATAATACGTTACTTTAAGCAGCCTATTACAGCAGCCTATAAGTAGACAAGATACTGCATTGTTCATTCCAGTCAGTTTGAGTTATTGATTATGGCATTTTGAGGTATTCTTGCACTTGCCTTTTTCCCTCTCCTTCTTAGACTGATAATCTAGAAAATGCAAATGAACAGCAAAAATAAGAGCATAGTCTTGGTTCCATTTTAATTTCTTTGTTAGATTCAGTAGCACATTAATGAGACCTTTGTTTTTCTTCATAGCATCACCATTTCCATATCTTGCACAGCGTCATCCCTCAGAGAGGCCTGGCTGCATGCATCATGTCAACCTCTGGCTTGATATAAAAGTGCAGAATTTTAATTTCTAGAGGCACAGCATTTTTTCCTTTATAAATGCCAAACTGAATGAAAAATACTCCTTAGAGAATTAGAAAATAATGAATGATTGGCATTTGGTGTACAATTCCTTATCCTAGTGAGATTTTGGCATGCCATTCACTGGGAAATTCAAAGTATTGAATGACAATACACATTTACCAGATAGACTGTCAAGGCATACTATGTGTCAACACCTTTGCAGACTATGACTTGAAGCCTAATTCCTCTTATTTATGGGCATCCGATTTGGTGTTTCTGAATAAGATGCTATATATATTTTTTCTCTAATCTAAAGCTGTTTGTTGTAGCTTGATCTCTTCACTCACAGAGGATATATGTATGGGGACAGGGATTAGAGGAATTACTCGAGAACAAACATGCACTAAGTAATAGTAACTTAATTCTGTGAGATTCTCTTGTACTCTCTCATGTTGATACCTTAAGGACATATGGATCCTGTGGTCTCCAGTAACTAACAGAAGCCTGTTCAAAGTCTACCTGGTGACCAATCAGAAGTTATGTTCCTTAGAAGTCAACAGGGTTACTGTTGTTTAAATATTCAGTAACATTCTGATTTGGGGATGAAATCCTCAGCAAGTTGATGAACGACACCAAAGTAGGGTGGAATAGTTGATCTGCTTCACAGCAGAACAGGCCTGCCATGCAAGAAGATATCAACAGGATGAAGAAATGGGGTGAAAAAACACCATTTTGTACCTGGGAGGTAGCAATTCTAAGGATATATAGCACAGGAAGAGGGTTGTCTTGCTAGAGAACAGCTCTGTATGGATGCTTTGATAACATAGTCTCCAACATGTGTGTGTGTGTGTGTGAGAGAGAGAGAGACGGGTATTAAGTTTCTAATAGTTCTTACTTTGTGAATATCAGTGGCCACTGAGAGGTGGTATTAAGTACAGGTTGGTGTTTTAAATACACAAATTCTAATTAAGATCATCATACTAATAATTTCCAAAACATTGAGGCTCTGGAAAGAAAAAAATCAAGTGCAGTTATGTTATTCCAGATATGTAGTGTCTTATGTTTTCATTACAATAGGGTAAATCAGAGATGAATCAGTTTCAACTTTAAGTTGTTATACCTTCTGTAAGTTTTCTTGGCTGCTTAAGCAATACCTTATTTGTTGCAATGTGATCTCTTTGCTTGTTCACCACAGCCTGGAGAACAGATTGAATTCTCCATTTGATTTTTTTTTTTCCTTGTCAGCTGTGTTTCTCAGTTTCTGATCATTTTTTTTATCACTTCTGGATTCTTTCAAATTGGTTTGTGTCTCTCAAAGTGTGTTGCCCAAAAGTGGACTTAAATTAACTGAGGACTTGTGAGTGCTGAGCTGAGCCGAGAGATTTTTTTCTGTATCCTGCAGTTTATAGTTTTCTTAGAATCTCAGTGTGGTATTTCCCTTTGTGCAACACCTAAGTGGTGATTCATGTTCAGCTTGCAATCCACTATAACTCCCAAATCCCTTCATATGAAACTGCTGTACAGCCACTTAATTATATGGTCATTTATCTAGATTTCTGAATAACAGGGCAGTAGAGTGGTGAACACAGCTGCCCGTAACAGGTTTCATTCTTGGCCACTGAGCATCTAAATGAATATCTTTAGAAGCTTGTACCAGCTGCTTGTTAGAGCAAATAGCCAAGAGCCAGGAAAATTCTGAGATCAAATCCTAATTAAACTGCTGACTTGCTGCATGACCTTGGGTGGCTACAGCCTTTGTGTAGCCATGAGCCCCAAATCAAAACCTCCCAGCTGAACTTCTCTCTGAAGACAGATTTAAAAAAAAAAGAAGTACAAAACAGAACCTATGTACATCACCAACAGTACCGTTCTGTTTGTCTTGAACTTCTAACCTGACCCCTGACACTTACAGCAAAATACATCTGTGCCTTCCTATATTCTTGTTCTTACTTGTTTATATGGGCTTGTAGTTGCATTATGATTAACATTGATACATCTGCACAGGATGATCAAAAGCAGTTTTTTGCAGCTCTGTTTACTTATTATACAGAAATGTGGATTTTTTTATGTGCAGCTTGTATAAGGTGATGCATTGCTGTGAGAAAGTGCATTGGCTAGAGTGCTCTGTGTACCAGCTTCAACACGGAAGTTTACTGCTTAGGTAGTACACAAATACAGGCAGAGTTGTTAAGTCATGCTGGACTTAGGGTGTATGCAGAAGGCTAATGAGTTCAGGGACAGCAGGGAAGAAAATGAGGACGAATGTCCAACATGCTGATTGCCCGTGGAACTTGGGCTGTAGTAGGAAAACAAGGGGGAAGATATAGACTTACAAATGTGAAAAATCACAGCATACGTCTCTGCATGTAGTTTGCCAGGAACCTTGTCTGGAATGTGTTTTAAATGCTAACCATTCATCCAAACAAAACTGTAATGTGCCAGTTTGCACAAGCATCAGTTGATATATTCGGCAGTTGCATAGATAGGAAATCTCTGTCACAAGGGAGTACCAAATGGAAACACATCTGCCTTACTGCAGCTTGGTCCAGCTGAAGCCTTGCAGTGTGATGATGAACATGTCTGGCTGGGTAGCACTGAACTTCCCAAGTCTGAAGGACACATTTTCTATCAAATAAACAGAGCTCACAGTGGTGCCCCAAATGGTAACCAGACAGTGTGGTTTTAAAGGTCAGGCCGTTCTTAAGGGCCAAATCCCACCATTCTGGCTTCCCAGTGCTGTTGCAGGAGTGGTACCTTCTCATCAAGTGTAACGAGATAGCTATGGACAGAAACAGGCATGTGCCACTGAAAGAGCACAAATCCAGCTTATTGTACACCACACTATGAATCAACAGGTAAATTAATAAATAATATTTTCTATCTTAACAAGATTCAGCAAATGTTACTGTTCAGTGTGAATATAGCTGTGTACTTGTTTTTAGGAACTGCCTGGGGTGGTTGGTTGGCTGGTTAATTTTGCAGTGGGGACATGTTTGTTTTCATGTGTTGAATGGTACCTAGTGGTTATTTTCATGATGCTGATATGGAGCTATGGAGAGTTCAAGTATTGCTTGGTATATCTATTACATACTGCAAGGAAGACTGGAAATACTCATTAGCTGTAAACAATCTGGCTTTCTTAGTGTTGAACAAGAGTCCACTGGGCTAACTTATTCTTCTGTTTCAATATATTTATAACTACTTAGGGAAATCTGTATGCTGAAGGATTGTGTGCTGTATAGATATTTTCTGGACTAGATAGTTCAACAACAAACTCACACAGGAGTTGAATGTTAAATTTTAAGAAGAGTCTCTCTTGGTAATTCTGTCATGGATAAAATGTTTTAGAACTTCTAAGGTAGAAAGAAAGAATTGAATTATGAACTACATCTGCATATCCTACTGATCATGAGCTAGGAAAGCATAAGCAAAGTTTGTGCAAGTCCAAGACTTCTGCTCAGGTGCTGTTAGGAACACTGTTATTCTGGAAACTCACAATTAAAATACACATCAATTACAAACGGATGCACAGGTGACATACTGTACTACCTAGTGTGTTGCACGAGAGAGTTGTTTGGAAATGAAATCTTGATCAGTGGAATCTCATTAGGGAATCCTCTAGACTGACTTCAGAGTTGGGCAGAGGGGAACCTCATGAGGTTCAACAAGGGCAAGTGCAGAGTCCTGCACCTGGGGAGGAACAGCTCCATGCACCAGTACAGGCTGGAGGTTGACCTACTGGAGAGCAGATCTGCAGAGAGAGACCAGGGAGTCCTGATTGATAATAAACTAATCATGAGCCAACAATGTGCCTTTGTGACCGAGAAAGCCAATGGCATCCTGATGTACATCAAGAAGAATGTGGCCAGCAGGTCGAGAGAGGTTCTCCTCGCCCATTGTTCTACCCACATCTGGAGTACTGTGTCCAGTCTTGGACTCCCCAGCTAGGGAGAGTCCAGGGGAGGGCTACCAAGATTATGAAGGGACTGGAGTATCTCTCTAATGAGGAAAGGCTGAGAGATCTAGGACTGTTCAGCCTGGAGAAGACAAAGGGGGGACTTTGTCAATGCTTATACACACTTAAAGGAAAGGTGTTGAGAGGATGGAGCCAATCTTCTTTCTGTAGTGCCCAGTGACAGGACAGGGAGTAATGGGCACAAGCTGGAATCAGTCACAATCATGATCTAGTCATGACCTCTCTTCCTATTTCGCTGCTGTTGTAAGAAGTTCTCTTGTGTGCTGGAGAAAGGTTCCCCAGTCTAAGGGTGCTGAGCCAATCTTCTGTACAGGAGTTACTAATGAGAGGTGGAAGTGGTTTTTTGAACAGCAAGGTTTGTATAATGCCAAATGCTACTTTGTACGCTGGTTGCATAACATAGTTCATCAACAGCACTAGAAAATTATTAATTGCTACCCATTTAAGCAGCAGCTGCTTTTGCCAATGTTTCTGTGATTGTTCTCTAAAGTGATAGCTCCTAAGGTGTGGGCTGAAGAGAGTAGATTCTTGCCTAGTCTATTGATCAACTCCTAAACATGGAACACAGCTTAGCTTTAATGTAGAAGAGTAGCTTTTGGTCCCAGAGCTTCCTTTTTCGCTTGTGCTCACATCTTTTCAATGTTACATCTCTCTCTCCCATCATTCTATATGCATACTTATATGTGTGTGTGGATGTGTTGGGGAGGGCTTATGTATATATATCTTTATGGATAGACATTCTTGGCTTTGAAGAAAATCTTTAGCAAGCAAAAGCCAGTGACCCTAGCTGCTTCTGGAAAAAGTTACAAGAAGCAAAAAAATAACTGAGCATGAACAACCTAATAAAGGAGCTACTGAATGCGGAAAGGTCAGTAAATGTTTTGCTAAACTAATTCCAAAATAAGCTTATTCATCCATCAAGTAAGAGGGCCTTATGGAAGTCTACAGAAGCACGTGCTGTAGCTGATTTCACTATCATTTTTATGACAGCAGTTAATGCTTGATGTAAAAACATATTTTTAATGCTTATATAACAAACTCCTACAGCTAAGTGATGTGTTTCCTTTGTATTATAAGAAATTATTGAAAAATGAAAGTTTATTCTGAAAACTTTTTTTCACCATGTCACAGTGCTGACATTGCAGTAGTTATTATATCTTTCATCCAGTTCAAGAAACTAATGCTGATTTTCCCATGCTATTAAGCTAAAATCACTTACCAAAATGCTGCTGTCACTGAATTTAATATTCCTTTGAGTTTATGGCAGTAAAGTCTGAGACAGTTGCTAAGACTTCTACTGTCCTTGGAGATTATTATCTTAACTCTTAAAAAGAGCTATGGGTCAATCTCACAAACAGCTAGTGGCATTACTTACGTCATTCTTTTCAGTGTGCACCGTTGTACAGTTTTCACTAAGAGTCTATTCCTTTACCAAAGCAGAATTAAGGCCTTGGGAAGCCTTTTGCTTCTAAGGATTAATATAATATGAATCAAGATAAGAGCATGTGATAATATATGTGTAAGAGCAGGTATCATGCAAAATACTTTAATGACAACTAAAGTGTATAGAGGTACTGTGCAAATAATGCTGAGATTTTAGACGGATAACAGCTAGACATGCACGGGTATGAAATTATCCATGCTAAACCCTCTAAGACAGCCTATCTGCAAATAATAGCGAGAATTTCTGAGCAAAATATAAGCAAGACAGAATGTTCTCCTGCAGTACTTCAGACAGTATAAAAATAGTGAAAAAATACTGAGGAAAAAGCTCCTTTCATCAGGAAAGTAGACTCTCCAAAAAAGGTTTCTAAGGCACACTCATGTGGGGTCCACTGTTTTCACACTTTATTTGCTGCTCTGTCCAAATGTTTACATGACTAGTTACATCAAATCAATCAGAATAAAAATACAGACTGCAAAGTTAGCCTACATGGATTCAAACATCTAAAGTGATTGAAGGATATGAAATCTCAAGGAAGCTGGATTTTAGCATTTTATGCTTTCTGAATCTGAAGCTTCATTAATATCTCACAGGCAATTCTAGAATCTCATATTTATTGCAAACTCTGGGATAACTGCAGGTCCTGGCTTTTGGCTCTGTCTTTTATTTCACTTACTAATTTTTTAGAACAGAAGTCCTAGGTTTCCATCCCTGTCTGAAAAAGAACCGACCTCTTCAAGCCTGTTTTTTTTTGTGCTAAATATGTGAGACTTTGTAGGTAAAAATATATTAACTGACTATAGACAAATCCTTTTTCAGTATACAGGAAGTATGCAGTAGGAAATTATGTTATTCAAGGCAATTGCTTTCCCCTTGTTTCACTACCTGGCAATGAGGCTGATGTAAACAATATGTAAAGATAACTGAATCTTAAACAGAGGCAGGTTTTCTGGAACGCCTATTTAAGCCAGTATGCATAGCAATCACTCATCATCCCTCAGGATTTGACCCCTTGTATGAACTGTGAAACTGTAGAAGTCTCAACACACACACACAAAACAGAAAACAGCAGGCTTGTACAATGTGGAAAAAAAACTGCACTTTGCTAATAGGACTGAAAAGAAAAATGTGCTTTCACTCCAGCTTATCTATCTGAAATAGCAGTACACCCAATGTTTTCACTGATTCATCTGAATAATATTAAATTCTGAACTCCAGTGAATGCTCATGGCTCCTTGTGTTCCCAAATAGCCATATATCATTCTGTTTCATTCAGCCCAAATGATCACAGATGTATTTTAGTTGAGATTTTCAAAACTGTTTATGTTAGCAACAGCTGATAACTCTGAATAAAATGTGTCAAATTGCTTTCAGGACTAACCACTTCACCAAAACACAAAGGCAAACATTTGAGTCTATTTACAGCTTGAAAATTTCCCTGTAGAGCCCAGCTGTCTTAAGTGCAACTATTTATATGTTGATTTAGTGGCACTGAGGAGCACCCCTCTTTTCCAACCCTCAAAAGGCTTGCAATCTGATATACTAATTTTCTAATCTTTACCCAGGTATTTTATGTGCATCTGACCAAAGTCTGGCCCATTAAAGTAAACAGGGCATTGCCCTTTAATAGAATCAAGATTACTTCAAAATCCTCTTGAAAACCATTGAGAGTAGCAGCTACTAACTTTCTTTCTGTTCTTGACTGAATAGGAATTGGAAGACTATTGAATGGGTCTATTTAGAGAATATGTAGAGACTAAAGCCACACTTAAATGCTATTATATCTCTAGTATGGGGTACATAAATAGGGCTTGTGTCCCTTAAATTCAGAATTCCTTCTTCAGTTCATGTTTTGCTACCTTAAGAGTTTAGTCCGGTGAGATGAAATTGGGAATGGAGCTAAGAGGGGAACTTCTCTTTAAACAAGGTCAAAAGTATACCTAGGCATTTTATATCTCATGTACATTCTCATGTACGTGACTCAGCTCCAAAGACTTGGAGATACTTAGAGCTAGATGTGGTATCTGGCTTTGGATTTTGTTGGGTTTTGTGTTACTAAAGGAACCTCACTGGAAAACAGTTTGTTTTTTTTTTTTAAGAATTAAACTTGTAATATCAATACAAGTATTAAAGCCCAGTTTGTTCCTTAGAAACTGCTAAAGAATGTACTTTCGTGGGTTGCTTGAGCACAAATGGTTGATTTGTGCACCTCCAGAGTATGTGACGTGCTGTTCTTTCTCTGAGTCTCAGCCTGTTGAGAGCAGCAGATCGGGAGAGAAGGTGTACATACAGTAACTTTGCTTACATTCAGCCATGCTGACACTCTGGAAATAGATTGGAAAGGCACTACTCATGACTGGTGAACTCATCTGAAGGACAGCCAACAAAAAGCAAACACACATCTCAAAGACTGGCTTTGGATTACAAAATTAGCATAATATATTTCAGAGGTGTCTTCTATGCTGCTATAGCTGAGGTTAAAAAGGATTTAGTGATATAAACTCCATTTTCCTAGTCCAGATTGTTGTACATATTTTCCATTATAAAAACAGAAAGAATTAGTATGGCTCATGCATATGCAATTGTGTAAATACGAAGAATCAGACTTTCCACAGCTTACTAAAAGCATGGGTCTGTGTTAGACTGTATCACTTGCCCTCGTGGTGTCCTGTGTGTAGTGGCAAAGCCAACTGGATATGAGTGTTAGGTTGCTTCCATAAGGGACTGTGTACATTTAATAGCCCCTACCTTGACTCTACTATTTATTACAAAAAACTCACAGTCTTTTTGTCAACTAATAGACCTGCACGGAATAGGTTTATAGGCTTAAATACAGGTATTTTATACAACTTTTGACTCCTTATAGTCTTTTTCTATCCTACTTATTCTGATGGGTTCTAAGTATTTGCCACAAGATGTTCAGTACAATTGAACCACAGTTGGATTCTCATCAGGGTGAGGTTATCAGTGTATTTTCTTTGAAAGAGAGTTAGCACACGTGAAAAATACAAGAAAAAAAAGTAATTGACTTTTGAATGCTGACAAATGACCAGTTTCAAGTTACCTATGACATTGGTTTTCTTAGATCTTAATTTCTAGCCAAAAATGAAAGTAAATTCCCCCACAAAATTAATATCTCATCATTTTACAATCAACACTTTAAAATGTTTTGCACATATTGATGTGTCTGCTAGTATACCCACATTGCCTCTTGAACTGCTGAACCCACCCCACTGTAACAAGCAGGAAATTTGGTAAACTTTTTCATACAGTTAAGACCCTCCCTTTTAAGAGCACTAAAGACTGTTTTTTAGGAGATGAGAAGTGCCATTCTACGATTCTGTGATTACTGTTATACTGAATGTTGTGAGTGACCATTTTGCTGAATATATTATAGATGCAGAAATATGATATATCAGACACTTTTGATAAATGTTTTTTTCACTGGAAAATACTGGCTTGTCAAAACCAGAGCTTTGCTGGAACACACAGCATTTGAAAGAAGCTTTTTTTTGGATTGGAAAAGCATTATTCAGATTTGAATTGCTATATGAAAATTAGAGCAAGGATTTGAACCTGTCTCACATTCCAGAGCAGTGCTGTGATAAGCTCACTAAAAGTGGACAATTTTCATGAGGCTTCCTGGTTTTGTTCCTCCTTACTAGTTCCTGCTCTTGGTTTCTTCAGATTACTGTTTCAGTGCAGAATGAGAGGATTTCGAAACCTCAGTGCTCCGTGGAACACTGAAATCTATTTTCCCTTCAAATCTGTTTCTAGTAATATTTCTTCACTTGAATCACCTTCTGGGATGCCTCAGGTGTAAACATTATAGTTCAGTTGAACTGAGGATGTCGCTCACGTCTTCTGTGGGATTTTTAAAATGCCCACCATGGTTGGTGAGAGGTAAATGCCTCATTTGGGGGGGTGGGGTGGTGCGCGAGGGAGAAAGAAAGCAAGGTTTTTAAATTGCGGAATTATCCCTATCTCCTGGTTAAAACCTAGAAAATTACTTTAAGCCAATTTGTACTAATTAGTGCTTAATTATCTTCCTGTGTGCATCATCTCTTCAGTTTGCATCTTTATAGTTTCAGTTCACTACGTTCTGCATTCACAGTAACATTTAGAAGTGTCCAATCTGAGTATCGTACAAACTACTGAATGTTCCTTCTCCTTTGCCTGGTGGCGCCACTGCAACTGAGTTGCTAAACTGGGCTATTTGGACATGAAAATAACCGGCTTTTTTGTTATTGTGTGAGGTACCCATGATGATTTCCTTTAGGTAGCTCACTTTTATCCCAATATGGGAATTCTGGGGTGGTGGCTCTAACCCTAGGGCTGAAGTGCTTCTCTTCAAAGGTGAGAGTTGATGATTTCACTGTAAAACACTGCCTCCCAGTAAAATCACTGCTAAATACACATATACTGAGTAAAAGTGTTATATAACATTTAATTCCTGCATATTCTTTTCCCCACTTCATCTGTGTTCACTATCCTTAAACTACTTTCCAGTCCTGACAGATTTTGAACCCTTTACCTTGCCCTTTTTCTTGATCACTTTTATTTAATGAACCACAGCCTACTATATTCAGCTTAATGGGCCTCTTTACCTGCTTTCAGTTTTCTCTAACTTCTACCTCATCTTTCCCTGCCTGATCTTTGTTCCTTTCTTACATACTCTGTTCTTCCCATCCACATCTTTGTCTTTACTTCAGTTATTGTTGTATGTCTGTCTGGTCTAGAACCATTCCTCCTTCTCATTTGGACACAGCAATTCCTAGAAAGAGAACTGCTTCACTGTAGTTGCTATCTAGGAAAAGAAATGCATCTTGTTCTAAATGCAGGTGGACGATTTGTTTTGACAGCTGTAATTATCTGTAGTATTAATGCATAATAATTATTTGATATTACTGAAATTAGGCATAAAATCAGTTCATAGTAGTTCAGACATGGCTGTCATGTAAAGTACTGCTGTTAAATATTTTTTTTTACATATTCAGTAAAAAGGAGGAGCTTGGGATTTTATTTGATATCAACAGTTCCCCTTTTTCAATGACTGATAGATTATTTGCAGATTCTGTTTTATTCCTGGATTATCTGAGATGCAAAGACTTGGAAAAATGGAAGGAACCTTTAGTCTCTCACATAACTGAATTAAATATGTTTCAACAGAGGTTTGAGGACAATAATTGTATATAACCCATTAGCTGCTAAAGAAAATACCCTATAATGAGCTAGAAGTGTCACTAACACATTGGGCTGTCTGAAAGCATAGGAAGCATGGTATTATCTTTAGATAAGAATCATCCGACACAGATTTCAGTATATTCATTAGCTATAATCTTTGCCTAAATCTCCTTCCTTTGCAATTTAAATTTGGTACTTGTACTCAGAAAGATTCATGTTTTATGAGCATCAGAAGTAGCATTGCCAATATGACACAGAGTGTCATACATTTAGTAAAGGATTGGTTTACAACTCATTTCTACAGTATGGGTATTACATGTAGTGTGCGTCTACCGTCAAGAAACTTTTATTTCTATTAATACAGGTTTTTTTTCACCTAAAAATCTATCAAAAAGAGAAAATCCTATCAGCATCACTAAATCCTTCTCTAAGGTTTCATTGATCTTAGCCTTAGAACAAGATTATAAAAACAGTCCTACACAGAGATAATGTCTAGAGGATTTTGGCTAATCTCAGCACTCATTTTAGATTAGATCTAGTCATATTCAGACATAGCTATTCTTGTAATAACATATGCCTACCAGTGTTTACTCTTAATTAAGATGCAATAATTACTTTTGTTTCCTTTGGTTCTAACAAGAGTAATGACAAATATATTCATAGACCTTTGATGATAAATGTCTAGTACTCGATGTATAGCATCCCAGGCTCAGGATCGATTTTCCCTGATGAGGAATTCTTTCTAACGGTGAGAACTTGTGCAGTGAATAACGTAATCTTCATGCATCCTAATGTTTCTGACTGTACTTAGATATTCAACTCACTTCTTTATTCTTTAGTTTCCATTCTGCAGGAACTTGTATATATAAAGATTATTCAAATAGCTTTTTCTCAGTGAGTGAATTATTTTGGGAAGGACGGCACATAAGAAAAATATGGAAATTACCATAAAAGTTGAAGAAATTATTTCATTTTCACTGTATCAGTTTTCATATGTCAGGCTGTAAATAAAGGCTTACAAAGACTAAGTTAGCAATATAAAGAAATGAGAATTTAGACTCCAGTGTTAAAATAATAGTATGGATAACATTCTGTACCTCAAATCTGTCATTCAGTTGCATAACTATTTCTGTATTTTCAAGCTCAGGAAATGGACAATTTCCTGGGTGCCCTTTTGTCACATATGTATGTGCATTTATCAGAACATCTAAATATTCTCTTCTTCCTGAATAAAGTCATAGGCAGTGGTATTTTGGGTTATCTTTTATTAGAAATATATAACATTATCCAGTGCTTTGCTTTTCATAAGGGAAAACATAAATCTCCAAGGGTGTAACATTTGTTTACAGCTGCCTCTTTTTCTCTGCAAGAACATTTTGCTTTGCATTATTAGTTAATAGCAAGGGAAAATAGAGAACAAAATTACTGCTGCATAAACAAACCTGTTACACAAATGCCTTCGATATTCCAAATGATGATGCTAGAGATGGTATGACTTATTTTTTTTTTGCAGGGTCGTTTTTTTATTAACACAACAGTTGAGCTTACAAAGTTTACCAGCCATGTTAATGGCAGAATTTTTTAGGTCTCAGTTCTTAAACACATTAAAGTTGATGATTAAGATCCCCTTGGCTTAGGCATTTGCACAATAAGTCCTAGGCTGTCAAAGAGATTTGTGCTACCTTTTTCAGCAACAAAACAAGTAGTGTCTTCTAGTAAGAATTTCTGGTAGGAGAATGACAAAATGTCTTCCTGAAAATACTCTCAAGTTCCTGCTATTCTCTTAACTTACAGTAGGGCTCAAGAACATTATCCACATCCTTCTTGCACAAATAACATGATACAAGTAACATAATATGTGAAAACTGCAGTAGCAGCTGAAGCAGTTGCTCTTTTTCCATGTAAATGTTACAAGGCAGTATTGTTCTGATGAACCAGCTGAAGTCATGCCTTTATGTATTTTTGCTTAAATTACACAAACTTCAGTATAGTGGTTATTATTTTGTATCATTATGTCTCAAAAGTCATCAATGATCATTTTAAGGCACCTTTTTTAACTAGTGTTGTGTGATATTAGAAGACACAGACAGGAAGGATTTTACTGTGTTCGCGTTAAACAATTACTGCCCTTAGTATAGCAGAGAGCCCAGAAAATATTTGTATTCTGCTATACTTAAGTCTCATATCACTGAGATTTTCTTGTCTTTGCAAATTACCTTAGCTACTTTCTTCCTTTTATTCTTATTCAGTGAAACTTATCAATGTGTTTAACTTTGTGCGTCTGCTTCAGACTCAGTGCCCAAGGATATCATTATAATAATGTAATTCCTGTTGTGATAAGCATGAGTGTGCATCAGTGGTCTTTTTCTTGTTTTTAATCTGATACTAAGTTTGGTATTTTCTCCAAGAAAGTTACCTATTAATTTCTTACAAAAGATTGCTTATATTCAGACTAAGTTGAGTTTGTGGGCCTTACACCATCCTGTAATTAATGGTAAAACTACCAGTCAGTGACTTCAAACAGGTTCCTACCACCATATCAGGTTTTTTTTTCCACTTCTTATCCCTATCCATTTATTTGAGTAACTTAATCACATTATCCTTTGGTGGGAATGACTATACTTCATTCATTTTAACACGGTTCATCTGAGGAATATTAATATAAGATATTAATATTAAATAATCCGCTGTGTTTAGCAGATCATAAATTTTATAGTCAACGTGTTGCTTACTTAGCCATTAAATGTCCAATGTATAGTCTTCCAATGAGGCTTGTTATAGTCATTGAATTATAGGGCAGGTTTTCAATGTACTTAGGGCCTAGAGATTACTGGATTTAAAAGTTCCAAGCCAAGGGACCTTTCTGGTTTCTATACCTGGCACTGCCACATATGTGCTGTATAAGCTTGCACAACTCATGTAAAGTAAAACTTAGTAACTGAAGTCAGGAACCTGACTGTTAAATGGAACCTGTTCCATTTAACAGTCAAAGGCTACGCCTAAACGTGATGACACAAACTTGTTTCTCCTTTTGTATCTCTGGAAGGGGAATAATATGTGCATCTGAACATTTGTCTGGAAAATGGGGGAAAAAAAAAGAAAAATAGTCATGACATGACTAATCACTGGGTTTCGATTTTTTTATGTTTGGGAGTTTTCTAAAAAGATCCTTTTAAATATATAACTTTAGGACTACAACATATCTACAAGGCATTGATGATATTTTCCTACTCTGAAAGATTTATTCGGTATTACACATGTAGTAAGACCAAAGCTTTTGAGGAGCATGTGATTTTGTGTACCTCTGTACAGCTTCTTTCTACCTACACTGACTGATGCTTTTGGGACAGAGTGGATTCACTATACACTGCACAAGGTATAACTCCAATAACTGTTTCTGCTTCTTGGCATTACTGCCATAACTGATCATGCAGAATCAAGCCAGAAGCACCAGATTTGCTCCATAGACATACATTAGCTATTTAAGATATGCAAAATTTCATATTGAAAATGAAGGGAATCAGAGACTTAAATACTTGCTATTTAGAAATTGACTCGTTTTCACTTTGTTTCTTGCATCTATGGACATTGTATAGCAGGTCAAAGACATTACTCTTCTAGGTCTGTCATAAATTTGGAAATGGTATTAAGGTTTTCAAAATGTAACCAATATTTCCAACTATATACATACATTTCCAAGTAAATATATGAATGCATAGAAGCTTTCTTCAGAGTGCAGACATAGCATGTGCCTTGGTAATTTCTGTCGTAGCATGTGAAAACAGAGAATAAAATGGGATGCAGGAGAGGTTAGCAAATAATGATGAGTTTGTGAAGGAAACTAAAACTGTATGAATTTCTGCATTCCTAAATTGCAAAATCAAGTTGAGATGCAGAAACCTTTCAATTAAATAATTAATAAGTACCAAATGTTGAGCTGGTGAACACATTTTATTTCATTATCCTAACATTTCTATGCATATCCATTTGTGCATACATTTGGATGCACGAATGCCTAAATGCACAGGCCACACAATATTGGCACACAACTCCTTCCCAGTGGCTTTTCATTTGATGCTCTATTATCTATATAGTTTTGAGCTGGTATATTTATGCCAGACACCACACAAAGGGGATGAAAATCAGGACACAAGTATCAGCCTTGTTTCCAGCAATACAGCCTAGCTACTGAAATAACCGTCTGGAGTGGCTCTTCAGGAAAAGGTATCCAGGGCCTATCAGTGCGTATTGTGTTTGGAAAAGTTCAGAGGCTTGAGTAGCATAATGTTTAGTGATGCCTGCTACACTCTAAACATTTCATGTTTTTAGCACAAACTTAATTTGTTGTTGACAGTGACAGTGTATCTGTTTATTTCACTGTGTAATCTTTGTCTGATTTCAAGTATGTCTGTAAATACTCATGTCATTTTGGCAAACAAGTTGTTACCTCTTCAAAAGGTAAGGACGTGAGAGCTCTTTGAAAGGTTAAGTCTTCTGGAGAGCAAAGTGCCTCTTGAAGGCAGTGGCCACTTTTCTTTTCCTTTGAAGATAATCAAAATACGGACAGTAGCTGTTCATGAACAAAATGATCAGGGTAGCATAACTAAAGCTTATTGAATTTGTGCTGAGTATCCCAAAAATGGCAGTTCCATTTGTTCCACACAGTTTTATCCTCTAATTCCTAATCACAATGTTGTCTTATTGTGCACAATGAAAAGACTAATTTGACTAAATCCATTCATAAATGACAAAATCAATAGTTCTCCTTTTGAAAGTCACTCGGCATATAGAATATGAGAATTTATGGTTAGTTTACTGCTGTCATGGATGGGTCTCTCTCTCTCTGGTAGTAACAGATAAAGCAGCTTTTGAAGTCAGACTGTCTCAATAAAGTGCTTAAATCCATCTTAATGTACCCCGGGGAAGCAAGTCTGAATTAACCCAGTACCTTAGTTTTGCAACAATAATAAGGTGAAAGGGAGTATGCAGCAGAAACTGATTATAATAAGTGATACAAAAGGAGACAGTAACAATGAGGCAGAAGCAGAATAGGAACTGGGATTAAGGGATCTCTCACCCAGCCATGTGCAAAAATGTTGAAAATTAATGTTGTATTGTTTAGCTAACAGCTGTCAAGTCATTGAAGTCATTGTAATGTGTGGTATGCTTGCTTTCCTCTTCGTCTCACCAAGAGCATATTAGAAATCATATTCTCTTTCTTCTGAAGAATGACAAAGTTAATCCTTCCTTGCATTGCTTTTAAGACAAACTCATAGGAAAGGCTGTCTCTTAAATTTGTCAGTTAGGATATTAACAGCGCGTGGAACTTTGATGTTAAACTGTCATTTGATGAATGGGGTTAAAAATCACTTAGGGCCATATTCTTACAAGCTGCTGTATTTATGCATAGTAGAAGATGTGAAGGATTCAAATACATTCTCATATATTTGTGTTGCTGCTGTAATTAGAGAGAATGCTGTATTGCTGACATCAGCTAAATACAAAGATGCATTCTTCTGAGAAATTCGGACACCCAAAGGAGACCAAGGAGGAATCCAAGGTTCTTTCCCTTTCATTAAAATAATGTTTTCCCTATAACCACAATACACTGAAGTTGAAAAGAAAAGAGTATTAAACAGATCTGAAAACCAATAATACCAAACATTCCTAAAAGCTACTATCAGGCAATGCCCATATCACTGCATTCTGACATCTGTTATTATTTCTCCATTTCTAGTTCTCCTTCACTGCTAGTTTTTTATACACAAGTCATAGTATTAATAAATTATACTTGGGATTGAAAGGATGTAGCAAGTTTATTTACTGAGAAGTAATGTTTATAATTAATATTAAAAATTCAAAATAATCTTTTTTTTGTTTTTCTAATGATACTTTAGTATTTCTAAAATTTTGGCTGTGGTAGAAGAGAATGAGAAATCAAATTAGATTGGCTGGGACATTTTGGTCTTTTGTAGACTCGAACCGTGTCCTCCATAAGCAGAAGTTACACATGATGTTTAGCCCTTGGTTTAGCCCTTAGATGGTTGTAACGTTACCAATTTATTGGAAGGGAGCAATGTGTGTCGTTCTTATATGTTCCTTTTGATCTGATCTTCCCATTTGTGAGACAGGGCAGCTGACCCAAATACCATGTGAACAATAGGCACTTTTTAAGGACACAAAACAGAACAAAAGCTTTGCATATACTTCTTTGATATTTTTCATCTCTTAGACAGTGCTGAAGCTTTTTTACTTTTTTTAGATGTCAGTTGATTCTTATTAAAAAAAAAAAAAACCTGAAAATATCCTTTCAACTGTTGTGTTGTTCTAGTGCTGGTTACCAGGAGAACCACCGTGTGAGAACCACACTGGGAAAGGGGTTTCATCCTTTACCAGCAACATCCTTTAAGAAATTCAGAAAAGGTGCACTGTAAGCTCGTAGTGGTTTTAATGTAGGTGGAAAAAGAAGAGTCATGTCATTCTGATAAGATTAATCTAAACTTTTAGTGTGGAAGAGACTTATGCCACAAGTACAAAGTAAAAGGAGCTTACAAGAAGTGAGGATGCACTCGCTCATGACAGATTTGACAATTGTTAGCAAATATACTTCTGAGTCACTGCAAATAGATGCACTATTGTCCCAGAGAAACTGATGCTCTCTGAGAACGCTGTGTAGCAAGGCATGCATAATGAAATACTGTCCTGCATCGGCGCTTGATTTTTGAAGCATGCTTCCTCCGTTTTGAGGGACTCCACTGGAAAAAATGCTGCAAATGCATAAGCTGCTTGAATTCTTCTCCATTCCAGACTTCCAACAGTTGAAAGACATCTCAAACTGTATGGCAATCATTTTTTTTAAGTAACAATAAAAAATTTCATAAATTTTTTTTTAATTAATTCTTTATTACTCTGGATAAAATTCTGATGCAAGATGGTGCTTCCTTAGGAAAGCAAATTGAATAATTTGTTTCTGAAGTGAATCACATAGCACCTCTTTACAAGTTTGAGCAGTATTTGAGTCATGTAGTAGCTCAGCCCCAGAATTTGCTTCTTGGTGACCTAAGGATGTTTCCATGGTGATTTGCATTTGCTGTTTACCCCAGTGCTTGGCTTGGTATGACTATCAATACCTGAGTGCTCTGAAATTAGCCTCTTGAAAATTGAGATACTTATACCTTGTAATCTCTTAATATTCTCACCACAACCACTCTACTCTGACTGTCATTTCAAATCCTCTGTGCAATATTATTCTAAAAATTTCTTTTTATGATTCACCCTACAAATGAGCTCTACTTTGTTACACATCGCTTAGTTACACTCTCCCTGTACTCATTGTGTCACCCTTTGTGGATAGTGTTGCAAAATATCCAAGGTACTTGAAAGAAGACACTTGGGAACATGAAAGTCACTGAAAAAAATAAAATCAAGTGGAAGAAAACATTTTCATACCCAACTCTGATTGGCTTTTTATTGATGTTTTTCCATAAAGGAAAATTATTTTTAAAGCCCTCTGTTTATCATCCTTTATCAGTTCAGTTAAAAAACTACCAAGCTGAGTTCCACCACATAAAGAGTTACTGCTGTGGGTAGATTGCCTCTGAGCAGCAGGAACTATTTCATCGCTTCATGCTGTGAGCTCTGTCTACTGAGCCTCTGCAGCACTGCTCCTGGAGGTTCGCTATGAGCACTAGTCCTGCTTTTCTTGGAGTCTTGTTACTATATGATGTACTCGCACTGAATCACTTCTCAGTCCTAGTGGAAAGAACACAAGACTGTTAAATTATTCCTTTTGCTTTCATACTTTTCTAAATTAAGAAAGTTCCCAGACCTCTATACTCCACAAAACAAAAACACCCAGTACATGATGGAGTTGAACAAGCAATCAGCCCGAGGTCATAAATATTCACCTGCACTGATACTGGTCACAGTCGTTTTATCAGCTGCCAGCTGGTCAGAGGCTAATCCACAGCAGTCTAGCTTTGATCCATTAAAATATTCTTTCTTCAGCCAAACTTTCTTAACACTAGAACAGCTTACGTTAGGCTGTTTCCATTAGTTTATAAATTGAAACCAACCTTGACCTAGGTTTTCTGCTCATTCCACAGACCTTCTTTGCCCTGTCTCTGGCCTGCTGAAAAAGTGCTTTTTCTAATCCTTGTGAGGGAAAGAACAACTACAAGCAAATTGAAACAGTACATAAGGTGCAGATTCTGTAAACAAGCACTGTTTTTCTCTAACAAGTGATTTCCTCATCAATCTGGATCTGGTTCTTTTTGGCTGAACCAAGGTTGCTCACTTCTGTTGTATTGCGACCTATGATTTTTTAAGATTGTCATCATTGCAGAGAAATAATCTGAACATTATTTTCTACACAGCACTTTCACCTTTATCAGACACAATTTTCTTTCTTTAACAATTTTTCCCAAATAATATGTTTGCAGCTATGTTTTGGTGCAGCTGTAGCCATTTGGTGCAAAGTTGATCATTGAAGAGCAGAAGACAGAAGTCTGCATGGAAATCTCCATTCATTTCTACAGGAGCAAAAATGCAAGTTGTGGATACAAATTCTGACCCTGTTTTGTGGTTACAAATTCTGACCCTATTTTTTTTTTTTTCTCTCAAAAGCTTCCTCAGCTGAACACTTCATCTGGCAGTTTAGACTGACAAATTTGTTAGCAGACAGCAGAACAAGGAAAGCCAGGCTGATGATGGGCCTGGAAGGTGAGCACAAAAAGCCTAAAAAAGCTGGTACAGCCAGTGGATGAGAAATGAATTCCAGTGATAATAAGTTAAGGATCATTGCCAAAAATGCTATTTTTTTAGCAACTGTTCATTAGACTGAAAATGATCAATTATCAGCTACTGGAGGCATTTTAAAGGAATCATCATATACCAAAAGTCTCCATCAATTGTTTTAACATCCAAGACAAAGGTGCAGAAAGGTGCTATTTAGACAAAGACCTGGATACAGAAAGAAAATCTGAGAAGGCAGGTAAATAGCACTGAGACTGTGACTGCAAGCACTGAAGATACGCAGGATTTTCCAGTGATGATAAAAGGGGAAAAGCTTTTAACAGTGTAGCTACAAGAGCTGTTTTCATTATCCAAGGTTTTTTAAAAAATGAGTAAACTTTTTCTCATGCCTCAGATTTAAAATCCACGGGATGCAAGATAGATAGATGCTGGAGGGTGAATATACATTGATTTTTCAACTAGCTTTTTTATTTGAAAGCCTGTTAAATAAGTGCATTTCAAAATGTGGAAACTCTTTCTAAAACTTTCAGCAAATGCTGGTTTTATGCCACCATCTCTATCAGATGTAAGTTATAATAGCAGGGCATATTGGACTTTCAGAATGGGGACTTATTGAACAAGATTGTTTACAAACACAGAAACAAGACAGCTTACTATTTAAGAGCGTGGAAAAACTGAGAGAGATATGAATACAAAGGGTAACTGGGACAGCTTAGATAAGATAGCTGAAAAGAGATCTGTGTCCTTGGAATAGAAAATAATACATATTTGTATATAATCTGTGGGTTTTTGCTATCTGAAAGAGAGGTATGTGCCAAGTCTGATCACCTTTTAGAGCTTCAGTTAACAGGACATAAACCTCCACCCACATCACATTAGAAATAAGTGTTCTGTTTCTAAGGTCAACTTAATGCAACTTACAGATTTCTACTTGTGTTTAAAATTCTGTTTTGCATACATATCGTTTTGTGAAAAATAGCATCAGTATAAAAGCAAGCTCAAACAAGAAGTAATTAATAGATATTTTCCTTTCGGTTTTCACCATGCATCAATGTTTGAACATTGGATAATTTTAAAGGCTGCTTTGGATTATTTTTTGAAATGTGCACTGGTTTAGTTCATCATTTAAAATGTGCTGACAATAAGCACATTTTCAAACCTTATGGCACAGTGCATCAGGTTACCTGATATTAATTTACTTTTTATAGTTTATTTAATATAGTATTGATTGCATTAGCATTTGGATTAATGACCTTTTAAATGCTGAAAGACTAAAGCAGTTGTCTGGTAAGATGAGAAGACAGTCATGAGGCTGAAATAGTTGGCCAATCAGCTTTTTTAAAATAAATTAAAGATTATGTAAACCAAAGCAAAGTTGAGAATTAGGGCTTTCTAATGAGATCATCAGTTCTAAATCGATACCAACAGGGTACACACACTATTGTTTGATGTTCAGTATGTACTTCAGAGAATTTCAGTAATCAATCACTGGCATTCTGACTTGCAGATGCAAAAAAGTCCACCTCAGTGAAATGATTAAGACTGCAAAGCAGAACTACACACAAGTACAAGGAATGTAAATTGGGCTTTTTCCAAAATGGAATAGCTGAACTTTCATAATCGTATGTTAAACTCACTGAAAATCATCCAGTGGATTGAATTTGAAGCTGATCCTTTGTAAAAATAATAGGATGCATAATTTGCCTAATCTAAACCTACTCATGAGAAGAATCTCAGCTGCCATCTTCTCTCCTGAGCTCAATACAATTTAAGGGGATAAAAAATGCAGTCATGATGATGGCAGGGAATTCAGGAAAGAACAAATGGTAAAATCTTTCCCACCCTCAGTACGGAATAGATCTCAAGTACTGCTGTCTTCAATTGTTTTTGCCATATCTGCATCTCCATTTCTTGTCACGGTTGTTTTTCAGTCTTGTTGAGGTTTTCTTTCTCCCTCTCCCTGTCACTGTGAAGACTTCCGTGTATTGTCTGACAAAATCATCACTTGGGTAATCACTGCCCTTTATTATTCCACTCTACGTTTTCCAGCATGTGGAATAATTGTTTGTACCTCCGGTCCTTAAAAATTTGGGTTTTTAACATACACCAGTTAAAGTACACATTGAATCCCTTGAATAACTTTATTAATGAGGAAGTCTGGTCATGACTACTGAGTTCTCTGATTGACAGATTTGTAGTCCATCCATAGAAGAGAAATAGCAAGGAATCGGGTTATCATGCCCCTGTGCATCATATAAATCCAGTTAGAACAATCTGTGGGGATTTCTTGAAACAGGACTCATGTTCTTCTGTTCTGTGTTGTGTATCCCTAACAACTTTTTTAAATGGAGTTACTGTTACTATCCACAGACAAACTGAAACAACACTTTGTCTAAAGCACAAAAATTTGTAGAAAGTTATTTCTTTTCCTCTTAAGCACTGTGAGAGGAAGGGAATTCTGAGCTGTACCTTCAGCTGACAGCACACTGCACAGAGGACAAGGTAGCTTTAAGCTGCATTTGCACCTTCTAGTCTGTGTGTGCAGTCCTATATAGCTTAAACAACTATATGAATTTTTATCAAATGCACCAAATGTAGAAAGGGAACAGATAAATGCTGTCTTCAGCTGATTAACCATTCCTTTTAGGAAGTTTCTGCTGTGGTTGTGAAATTACGGGAAACAATCTTTTGCTAAAACACCATCAATTTTTAAGTATGGTTTCCAATATGAAATATTTTTATTTTGGCTATTCATTTTTAATGACTACATAATGCAACTCAGCAAAACTATACAAACAAACCAAGAAAAAAAAATTGAAAAGAAGCTATTAACATTATATATTTGCATAAAAGCCACAAAATACTGAAGCAAAGACTTCATAAGTAACTGACAGTTCATGCAACGAAGACAAAATGTACAGAAACTGCCATTGAAACATCAGTTTGAGAACAAACTTGTGGTGCTACATGTACTGCATATTGCCTTCTGGCAGAAAAGTTATTCTTACTTTTAGTTTGGGATTATAGTAATGGAGTTTATTACTAATTTATAGTGTCCTGGAGCCGTGTTCATCAGTGTCTGTCCCTATTGTAAATTCAGTGGATGATCAAGCCTGGTATCTTATAGCAAGCACACTTTTGCCAGCAGCTATAGGGGTAGCATTTAGCACAAGTTGATCGTCCTACCAAGCCCATCAGGTTAAGTCTCCTGAATGCTTATCTTAGCCATGAAATCTCTGCCTTCAGAACACAGATTTGTGCTTTACCTATCCATAAAACATGCAAATGACCAATTTCACATTCTAACTTCTAAGCAGTCAGTAAACTTGGTGTTTGTACTGTATGGCATCAAGGCAAATGATCCTATGGACTATATTTTCAGATGACAAAAATATATGGTCAAAAATCAGTCACACTTGCGTCTATGGGAACTGGATTATTTGAAGGGTAGAAGTGTTGCACAGAGTCAAGAAACTGATGAAGGAGCAGAAAATCTGTAGCCCAAGTATGAAAATAATGTAGCAATGTACTCATGTTTTATTGCCTTGTTTTAGCATACAGTTCGACACTGAGGGGGGAATAAATATTTTATTGTTTATAAAATATTTGCAAACATGCAAATTGTTATTTTCCATTACTCCAGTTGGCATTTTTTGGGTGCCCTAAAGACCCTTGAAACCCAAGTGAAAAGAATGGCACAATATAAAGTCAACTTCTAACCTGCAAAACAAGGGATATGCTCATAAATTAGTTTTGTGTGTCTTAGACCTCTGAGTGAACTCTAAAAGCATTCTATTATTTAATGATACTACTGGAAATCAGCTTGATATTTCACGTGAACTGTACCATGAGAATATATTCATTTTAGGTCTGTTGGAATGGAACCATTCCAGTTGATTAAGTTAATATTCCTTTGATCTCTGCATTTCACTCATGTAGGAAGTTTAACATAAGAATACTGTCTTCCAATTGTTTTACAAAAAGAGAAAGAGTTGGAGACAGAAGTTGTGTGTGCACTGATAGACATAATCATAGACATGTGTATGTGTATGGATATGTGTGTATAAATGTGTATGTAGATAATGGATGTTTATTATCATCAGCCATTTAAGGGACCATGGATAACAGTCCAACTGAAGTACTAATCTTTGATCTGTTTTTTCCTTGGTTGACACCATGTGTGCAGCCTTCATTGCCTTCAGGGGCACCTATGATAGGCTAATTCTAAAGGCTCATGAAATACAGACTTCCTAATGGTTCAAATGGGACTCTGTGCGCTAATTAACATTTTATTTTATGGCAGCCCTTACTTCTGTCCTATGCCTGTATGCTCCCTTAGTGGAGTGAACAGATGTAGTCACACATCTCTTATGCTTGGCAGAAGATGAATGTCACTCTTTAGAATAGATGTATTTAGTCAACATCGACATCTGCCTGTATGGCTGTATTCCATGTATAAGGTACGGTAATGTCTGGAGAGATTTCTGAATTAGTCATTGCAGGACTTTGCTTACTTCTGAGTTGTCCAGGCAACAAGTTTTTCCTACCTTTTCTTTGATCTCCGTATTCTTTATATAAGTTTGAAATGTGTAAAATATTTTACCTTCTAGCTGCAAATTTTTTTTTTTTTTTTTCGGAAAGTATAATGCAGGAACATTCTGTGAGGGAATAGTACCAGAAGCTAAAATTTGTTCTGTTATAATAACTGAATTTTCTGATCTATAAAACTCAGTTACTTGAGAAAAGACTCAATATTTTGACTTCAACATCTCAACCTTTGATGGTGATATCTTCCTTTATTATACTACACCAGAGACACTCACTTTTAAGTGACCTGAGAAGGTGCTGTGTGTGTCTCAAGATAACTAATTTGTGCATTTTGTCATTACAGATGCATATTTTAGTGAAGCTACCCCCAGGAAAGGTGCTTCCTTTCTTTTCCATCCCTGGAAAGGTGATGGAACAACTCATCCTCAATGTTATTAATAAAAACATGAAGGAAAAGGTGGTTATCAGACGGAATCAACATGGATTCACCAAGGGGAGATCTTGTTTGACCAACCTGATAGCCTTCTATGATGGCACAACTAGATGAGGGGAGATGAGTGGATGTCACATACCCTTGACTTCAGCAAGACTTTTGACACTGTCTCCCGTAGCATCCTCATCAGAATACTCAGACAGTGTGGCTTCGATGAGTGGATGGTGAGGTGGATGGAGAGCTGGCTGAGTGACAGAGCCCAGAGGGCGGTGATCAATGGCACAGAATAGAGATGGAGGCCTGTGGCTAGTGCAGTTCCACGGGGGCCAGTTTTCGGGCCAGTCTTGTTCAATATCTTCATCAATGACCTGGATGAGGGTACATGTGTACCCTCAGCAAGTTCACTGATGATACCAAACTGGTAGGACTAGCTGACTCACCAGAGGCTGTGCTGCCATTCAGTGAGATCTCAACCAGCTTGAGAGTTGGGCAGAGAAGAACCTCATGAAGTTCAACAAGGGCAAGTGCAGAGTCCTGTACCTGGGAAGGAAGAACCCCATGCACCGGTACAGGCTGGGAGTGACCTGCTGGAGAGCAGCTCTGCAGAGAGAGACCTGGGAGTCCTGACTGATAGTAAACTAATCATAAGCCAGCAATGTGTCCTCGTGGCCAAGAAGGCCAATGACATCTTGGGATTCATCAGGAAGATGAATGCCAGCGGATCGAGGGAGGTTCTCCTCCCCCTCTGCTCTGCCCTGGTGAGGCCTCATCTGTAGTACTGTGTCCAGGTTCTGTGTTCCCCAGCTCAACAAGGATAGAGGACTTCTAGAGAGTCCAGCACAGGGCCACCAAGATGCTGAGGCATCTGGAGCATCTTCCTTATAAGGACAGACTGCAGGATCTGGGGCTGTTAGGAAATAGTCTAGAGAAGAGGAGACAAAGGGAGCATCTCATTAATATTTACAAGTATAGAAATGGTGGATGTCAGGAGGTTGTGGCTTCACTTTTTTTTCTGTTGTATCCAGTGACAGGACAAAGGGAAATGGAATGAAGCTGGAACACAAAAAGTTCCATTTACACATATAGAAAAAATACTTTACTGCTGAGATGAGGGAGCCCTGGCCCAGGCTGTGCAGGGAAAGGTGTGGAGTCTCCTTCTCTGGATGTCTTCAAGACCCGCCTGGATGTGTTCCTGTGTGACCTGATCTAGATAGCACCTGCTTTATGATTCTATGATATTCAAGAAAATAATATAACAGGTTTGTGTGGCTCAATTTATCTTCAGATGTATTTACTGAAGCTTAAGCATGATTATTTCAAAGTATTATCATATGTCTTCATAATGGATCTATGTCATTATTGGACTTTCTTTTCCTCCCTAACATTTAAAAATGAGGAAGACATTGGATGTAATGGCCTTGTTGCCCACATCTTTTTTCTGTTGCGTATTTAACTTCTTTCAGCAGCAAACTACAAATCTGATGTAATGTTTTCCATATGTGCCTCAGAGAGCAGTCCCCATAGGGTCAAGAGTTGCATTCAGTTTCCATGCCCATTAGATCTTTGTTACCCGATGAACCTGTCAACATACATATCAGAGTGACATCTCTGGCAGTATCCTTTTGATGCTGGCACCTGAACAGTGGGAAGACCATCAACTTTGTAGGCCACAAAGTAACTTTCAGAATAGTAGAATTTTAAGTAACAGTCAGGCAAAAGAAAGACAGTAATGAGATTTCACATAAGATCAGGGCCTATACCTGCCTATGTTAGATCATTAAATTGCCTTTTCCACCTGCTTTTTGGAGAGAAACTAATTAATGCTCTTTTCTTACATGACTTCAGTCTGATATTAAGAAGTTCAACATTTCCATTGATGGCTAAAATTAAATAATCAGTCTCTCATAAAAAGGATATGATTAATTAATAAACTTTGAAGAAAATAATTCATTTTCACTTTTAGAAGGCATTTTACTGGTAGATATTATGAAGGCAAAGGACATGATGATACATGTAATAAAATGCTATTAAATTCCACTTCTTCATTTCTCTTTTTCCCCTCTCTTTTGTTCTCTTTGTACAAAATTCCTCAAAGATCATTTAATTTTAGTACCTAATTCAAATAGATAGAGACGCTTTCTCTTCCACTGTGAAATACCAGTGGGAAACTGGTATCAGATGCCACCTTTCATTTTCAGAGACAAGTAGAAATGGCTTCTACCTGGAAGTCACAAACCCAAATTTATATTTCTGTGTAACCAGGATTTATGTGTTATACTTTATACTGATGTGTGTTATGTACACCCATTTGTGTAGGTTGCGTGGACCATACATGGTCCCTTCCTTATAGTAAAAATAGACCCATGGTGTTTGACCTGTACTGTTAATGCTTCTTGGCAAACCTAGCAAAAGAAATTGGCTTGTCTGCCTCAAGAAAAAAAATATGTTTTCCTCCCACACTGGAAATGGTCCCCTTGACTTTGATACAGTAGGTAGTGCTGCAGTATATTTTGTACCAATTCTGTCACTCAGTAACATTTAGGCCTGTCGGTTGAGTACCATGTACAAATGCTAAATGTGATGGATTTGTTTTCAAAACATTTTTAAAAATAAGGAAAAAGTGGGGTGTGCTCTTCATGAAAACATCCTTCTGAATTTTAATATGCTGTGATGTAAATATAATGAGCTTCTATGCCAAGACCTAAATAGAGACTGATGTTCTCAGTATAGGCTATTTGCAATAAAGTCAAATCTTAAAATTCACTAAAACTATGAAGATGGATAGAAAAATGTGAATTATGGGTGTATTTGATACATTTTAATATTCAACTTGTGGCTTAGTAATTGCTATAGGGCTTTTTTTCAGTTGACCTGTTTCCACGTGACATCAGTAGGTCCAACACTCCACACTGTTTTTATGAGACATATTTCTTACAGCATCTCTAACATTGGAAATAATTAAGTTTTGGGGGGGTTATCTAGTCTGTTAAATCATGTGACCGCTTCAATCTCAATTTTAAGGGCAGAAAATCACTGGATAAGTTGCAGAAAGATATTAACAGATGCAAAGGATTGCAACACATTTGAATTGCTGCTTATAATATGTTTGCAACTTCTGGAATTGCTGTGATGTTCAGTGTATATGCAATTACTTCTGACACTGAAGGGAGAAACTGCCCTTCATGAATTTTAATCTAATAGCCTTTTGGATTCTCTTCAGCAGCTTTTTCCTGTCTTTTGTTGTTAAAGCAATTCAGACCTATTTGAGAAATAGTAATAGTTTTCACAATACAGTTTAAAAACATTTACTGCTTGAAAACTTTACTGGAAAACTTAATTTACATTTTGAAAGCTAAATAAAGAACAGTTAAAAAAATTGTGTTGTAAATTGTACATGGCAAAAAAAAAGTCTCACTTTTCGTGGTAAGACTCATTGATCCACAAATATTAGTGAAACTATTGTAATAATGCTGGTAAAAAAAACCAAAACAAAACATTTTTTCAACGTTTTACGCCTATGACTGAAGTCCTGGCTAGTAGAAAAGGGGTTGGTTCTGTGGGTAAGATACTGTGGCTTGTACTCATGTAGTCAAGCAAACATACTCCATCATGAATTTCACTATCTGAAAGCAGCAAATGTCTAAGATTTCAGGTTTTGTTTCACTGTTCCACTAATCAGCTGTGAAGGAAAATAGCTGCTCTGAGAAAAGCACTACGATTGGTGTATTGTGCAAAAAAAAAAAATGTGCTCAGATAACCAAGGCAATTGAAAATAATTTTATTTCAGGATACAGGGAAGAAAACTTTCAGATAGGTACTTTGAAGTGTTCAGCAGTCCAGAGGTTATCTTTAATTTACTGTGAGAGATATATATATATGTGTGTGTGCATATATATAGATATTGTTGCATCACAATGAAGCTCTCAATGTAAAATAAAAAACTTTGATATGTGTAAAGGTGGTTGTGGGTAGTTCAGTGAGCTTACCATTGTGTTCCTTACCGACCCATCAGAAAAGATTTCCCTGGGAGTTAGCGCCATATGTTTCATTTTCTGCAAACTACATCCCAGTGCTGTTTCCCATCTCTGCAGTCAGGAGTACACAGGTCATGGCTGCTCTCAGTACTTCTCCCTTACCTCATCCTGCTGAAGAGGTGTGAATCTCACTGCTGGAAATTCATAGCAGTGTCTCTTAGGTCTTGCTCACTGTAGTGGCTCCATCTCTCCTTGGTTAGCATTGGTAGAGAATTCCATACAGTCGATTCCAACCCATGTGTAACAGACCTGTCTTCCACTGTTTCAGTACATGATTTGACATATTTTGGAAGAGTCTCTGTTACATCTTTGTAGCCTACATCTGTATTTCATTATGTTTCTTCAGTGAGAACACAGATACTGTGAGGCTGACATATCATATGTGAGTGTATTTAAATGCTGTAAAACATGCAGCCACCACCATCTTGACATTCTTGACAGAAACCTCAGGTTTTTCATGCAAAACTTGGAGCCCTTTAGTGTAAAACTCGCACTAAAATGAAAGAACGATGTTCAGTGAAGATGTTATGGTCAGTCTCCTAAAAGCATAAGCCTTATCAAGAGGACTCCTATTCCTTTTTTTTTCCTAGGTTCCTCCCTGACCCTTGGTCAGTTGAATAGATTTTACTGTAATTTCAGATTCCAAATAGAGTGTTACCTAATGTCTGGTGCATTGTTTGAAGATACAGCCATGCCATCACACATTAGGGCCCTAATCTGATTCCTTCCAGATGAAGGATAAATACCATAAAGTTTATTAAACCAGTCAATAACAAGTTTAGCAGACATAATCTCTTTTTGCAAGTTTTAACAAGCATGTTTTCCTGAACCAATTCAGGAACAAGCAGTTAACTCCCACTGGTTTCAAAGCCATGGGAATTAAGCAGGTGCTTAAAGTTAATGAGGTACTTAATTGCTTTGTAGAACCAAGATGGACTGTTGCGTTGCAGGTACAATGAAAAAGCGTCACTGATTTTCTTTCTGAGCAATGAGATTTTTAAGGATCAAGATCTCAGTTGCAGTACAACTTTTCACTAGTCATGCATAATTTGATGGCTGAAAATTGTAATGTTCTGTTGCAATCTGGGTAGATTCAGTTACAGCATCACTAAAACCATTCAGGCTTGATCAAAAGATTTTATAAATTTTCTAAATACTATGACTGAAATCATGGAAGGCTGGGTAATGTCTAAGCATTTTATACCACCTCTGTTTCAGCAAAATACCGTTCATGCCAAATTATAAAGACCTAAAAGGTCTACATCAGTGAGGTGAGTGGATCACAAGAAAAGACTTTCATCTTGACAGATAGGGCATATTGCCTCAGGGGAGAAGAGCAGGGAGAAAGAAAAATACTGTTGGCTGGAAACATGAGTATATTTTTATTGAAATAAAGCATTTTTTTAATCACAGAAGATAGATAACTTTACATCTCAAAATGTTATGCCACATTTTAGCTTTCAGTTTTGTTGTTGAAACTCCATTGCAGGTACCCTGTGGCATAGCAAGTCACACTGTGGCTCGCCATTGCCATTCTGAGGGAGAGAAGATTCTAGCAGCCTCACCAGCTACTCTGTTAGAGCCAATACCGTCAGATACAAAGCAGGGGAAGCGTGTTTTTTTTTCTGTCAGAAAACAACATGGCTGTAGCTGTGGTTGGTCACTGAGAAAAAAGCATAGCACTGAGAAGTAGTATGAAAATTCACCTTGAATCATTAATATTGCATTTTTACAGTACATCTTACATTAATGGAAATAATTTGCTATACACATATGCTCGTTAATTAGCATGGTCAACATCTGTTACACTTTCCCCATCTATAAAGCATAGAGTAATATTTTAGTCTTGCATACTAATGTTTGTTATGGCAACAAAGAATCCACTTCAAGAGGAAAAGCAATTTACATTTGTCTCTCAGAGTAACTTTAAACCGTTTATACTATTTCTATTTAGAATAATTCCAGAGGTGTGTCTATTTAATCTTCAGCATTAAAATTCAAGAAAAAGGTTTAGCTTTTGGCTTGCCTTCAGGGCTAAGCCATGCAGCAGACATGCTTCTCTGAGATAATTTGTTTTCTAATTGCCATTCGTTTGCTGAAATACAATTAAAGTTATTGCTCTAATATTAACATCAACATCTTGATTGCCTTATCAGAATATGAATATGTATTTTTCTTACTCTGCTTAGAGACATCTTTCACTAACTTTCTCTGAACATGTAGCTCTTAATTAAAGGGAATTTTTAATTCATCTGTAACAGCCCTTTTCCAGAAATTGTTGCCAGTTTGTTGGAGGGTCAAACCTTACACTGGTGTCCAGGCTGACATCACATGCTGTCATTACACCAGGGCACGTGTTAACCTTGAATACCTGCACCTTTGAACCAGCTCATACAAATCATTTGATCTTTGTGTAATTGCCAAAATTAAGTTTGAAAGCAGGCAAATCTCAGTCAAACACAGATTTCATTAAGGACTGGAATATGGCAAGCAGCTGTGTGAAAGCATTGATCAGCTCGTTTATCTAAAGTGTACCAAATGAAAAGGGGCACCCGGGCCACAAGATGAGAAAGATATTACTTAGTCTACTTAAAAATAATGAGAGAATGTTACTTTGCAGTACAGCAGTGTGCTCCCCTTATTTTGTTTGTCGTTTGAAGAACCATTTATTTACTACAGTCGAAATAGAATTACCAAAAGAAAATGAGCACTGTTTTATTTTTAAATAGTCCTTATAAACTTCTCTACTTCGTCTTTCTTTTTAACAGTGCTTTACAAAGATGTTTAATGAGCTGGGTTCTTTCAATCAGTAAAAGCAGGAGAATGTTCCAAAATAGTTTCATAAATGAACAGCCCACTTGGGATGGCAAAAAGCAGAGATACAGTCAAGAAGCAGTCCCATTTGGTGATGAAATTGTTCTTTTTACTCTAAGAGATCCTTTTAAAATCTTTTTTTTTTCTCATTTAGTAATTTTTCCTTTTATGATAGCATATCTATTTCCCATACCTCATTAGTTTCTGAGCACATATGAATATCCCACTGAGTTACATAGAAAATTATTTTTTTGGAATATGATAGAAATACAAAATTGAATCCTAGCTTAAAAAATAATAATGAAATTGACATTTATGCTCCAGTGAGTTGTTCTCTAAAATGAATTCAGTATATGATAATCAGCAAAAATTAATTTGTAATTTATACCACGTAAGGGGTAATTGTTTCAAGTTGTAGAACTTTGTAGTTTAAAAGTGAAATAGCAGCCTTTCTTGACCTTTGAACAGACCTCAGGTAGCAGGGATTGATTTTGTGTTAGTTTTATCTGGGGGGAATTTTTTTTTGCATATTATGAACTGATTTTGATAAATACTGAAGATCTTTGCTTTCCAGTGCTTGTGTTAACCTAAGTAAAATTTGTGAGTGTTCTACATTGCTTCTTTTGTGTCACGATGGAGGGCCATCTCATATTTTAGCCCTGATCATTCAAATTTTCTTCCGTCTTTGAGAATATTGCTATGAACTATCTGGTAGCTCTTATCTGGACAGTCATTCATGTCAGAACTGAAGATAATCATGTGGTTGTGGGGTTGTAGTTGCACAACACATAATAAATCAAATATTAGAAGCCTAACATGGAAATGGGGGGGAATCTGTAAATGTCTGAAGAAAGGTAAAAATTAAGACAAAAGACATTGATGGAGTTCTTTCTGCTAAATGTGTGTCTGCAAAGGAGGATGAACAGTTGACTAGAACCAGTTATTTCTTTTTTCCTTAGATAAGAATGTGGAGATTTAAGATTCATTAAATTAGCTTATCATACTAGGGTTTAGCTATGCTTTTATAGACATGAGTGTCCTTAGCAGTAGTTGTTGGCTTAAAAAAAAAATGCTGTGAGTCCTTGGAGAGATTTTTCCAATTAAAATAACTTTTAGAAATGCTCTGCTGTGGTGAAACTGTTAGATCACTACATCGCCTCATTAGTGCAGCAATCTTGTATACCTGTATACTTATTTAGAAGTTTACATAAGAGCCCTACAAGCTTTCTAGAGCATATAAGCTGTTTCATGTTTCAAGAAACTAGTGTGTCCTATTGCTATGCTACCTCATGTTTGGAATTGCCTAAAGTGTCTTTTTAGTGTATAGATGCCACATAAAAATCAACTTGCCTCACTGATTTCAATGAGCAGTTCCAAGGTCAAATGTTATTCAGCTGTAAAATTATCTATTACATTTTTTTTTTTACTAAGGGAAACCATCTGAGTATTGAAGGACAAGATAATAGTCCATTTACAGAATACAAAAGAATGCATTTCATTTGTTCAGCACATCATAACATTAGTGATGTGCTTTGCTTCTCAACTTCTGTTTATAGAATTGCAAGCCTTAGGATGATCATCAGTTGGGAACAACTTGGAGATAGAAGCAGAGAACTGTGGACGTGTAGTTCTAGATCTATCACAAGTGTATGCAGAATAATTAGACCTTAGAAAAGGGAAGAAAGCCTAAGACTTCTTGAAAATTGCCTAACACAAGAAATAAAATCAAGTAACAAAAAAAGAGATATTAAAAGTAAAACATGCCCAGAAGAACATTTTGGAAGTAGTTTTTTTAGAGCATTGGATATGTATGTGGAGGAGAGAGAGTAAACTAAACTCTTTTGACTAAGTAGAGATAACTGACATTTTCCAACAAATCCTCTTTTTTAGGGTATACATTTTTATTTTTGAGATTACTTTTTGGAATGGATGTTACATTTTGCCTGGGATTAAAAAAACCACTTTTTTCCCCAACAAAAAATGTTTTAACAAAAA
Source organism: Urocolius indicus (assembly GCA_013401255.1). NCBI lineage: Eukaryota > Metazoa > Chordata > Aves > Coliiformes > Coliidae > Urocolius > Urocolius indicus. The sequence goes on from WBNH01009048.1 coordinate 84,926, forward strand.
GCTATTTTTGTTTGATTTTTTTTTTAGTTCTTGTTTTCTACTACAATATTTTTACCAGGAAAATTCAGGCAGTCCTGCAGGTAAACCTGCTATCCTCCATGTATATGAGTTCTGGCAGTAAAGCTTTAGATAGAGCAGGCTAACTCTTGAAGAAAAGCACTGATAGTCTGTAGGCATGTTATGTTAACATTTAAGAAAAGAGTAAGTTAAGTCTGTCTTCTGTTTCATAGCTGCGAGACTGTTCAGTTCAGAGAGTGAGACTGAGAGAGCAAAACCCTCCCAGGCAGATCAGCAGGGGGTAGAGAAAGCTCCTCAAAGTCTGAAAAGTATTTGCCTGGATAGAACTATCCAATTCTTCCGCAGTCATGAATGATATCTTGCTTTTGACAGGGAAAATTCCTCTCCAGGTTCCTGTGCTCTTGCCTTCTTTTACTAAGTGATGGTCTACCCTCAGTTGAGTCATTGAGTCCCAGTCTTCATCAGAAGATTATGGTAATTTAGATTACAACCTTCAGAAATCTTGTTAAATTACAGGAGTTCTGATTTGTTGGAGTCCCTAATTTGGGGAGTTAGCACACTCAGGCTTTAGCAGAGTCCAGCTGATGCAAGCTTAAGCATAAATCACTGCTGTCTCCCCCATGTACAAAGCTGTGGTCAGCATCGGGTAACTAGACTAAATATCTCAGAATCAGCTGCTCGCAGTGTCATTTCCTGGTGAAAACTCGCCAGCTTACCTCAAACATGAACACTCCCATTTCCTTTACTTATTTCATTTAGCTAGATTTGCCAAAGAAATTCAATAGCAGTTACTGGCATTCTGTGTGCACACAGTAATCTCCATCTTTGAGATAATGCGTTGAGATAACCATTTTCATGTGAGCAATTACTAGCTCACCTGCTGATTGTAAAAATGTTTCCAAACAAATTGTAACATATTCCCTTCTATTGCACAAATATTTCCCGTGGGACTGCACAGATAACACAGATGTGTCAGGATAACTGGCATTCTTTTATAATGTAGTAAAATAAATTGTGTTTTTATAGGATGGCCTTAATATACAGTAACACAAAATTCTTTAGAGAGGCATCAAGAGTAAACTGAAGTTAAAAGGAAAATTTTACAGATGAGTTGCAAAAAGGTTGTTGAGTTTTCAGGGCATGACAAGGTGTGTGACTGCACTACCAATGTGAGTTAGGACAAATGAAAGAGTAACTGATAATTATGAAGCATCTTAGCTAAACTGAATGATTTCCATGCCTTTATTTCTGTGATTAAGATTTTATCCATTAGCATACAATTTTTCAGCCTAGACAGATCTAATAGAATAATAGTTACAGCTCTGTATGTTCCGTAAGATGTGGAGAATGGATTGTATCATTTATCTAGGTCTTTCTTGACAACAGCTTAACATTTATTACAGTGGTGTGCACTGCAATATTTCTGTCTGACATTAAAATTATGACTGCCGTAATTTTATCATAATTGTTCTTAACTCTTTCTCTGAGAAGTAATCAGCAGTACCCAATCAGAGCAGAAGTGAGGTAGGGAGGGAGAACTTTTATTAGCTCTCTGATTACTAGCAATAATAAACTATTACTTTTTTCCTATGACTTCATCATGGCTGTATGCTTTGAGGAGCATGGCTACAACAACTGGATGCAATTAATAGTACAGCAGTGTAAGGACAGATAGACAGATAAATAGGCTGTCTCTTCATTCCTCAGTATTTCCCTAATAGTGGTTTTAATCAGTTGTGTACTTCTGTCAGTGTGCTGGCTGAATATCATTATAACACTGTCTGGAAACAGGAAATCTGGAATAACATGATCTAATATCTGCATTCCCTGTTGTAGAGCATTGTTGCTCAGTCTCTATATAATTTGAGGCTTTTATGCATAGAAAGTCTTCAGTAATTAAAAAGCAAAGTTATTTACAAAATTCTGATGTAATGAAGAGCTTAAGTAGGCTTTTAATATAGCTGTATTATCTACTGTATTACATGCAATGTGTCACCTAAACTAGAGAAAGACATTCTCAAACAGTCTGTGTACTGAAACGCTGATCAGTGATTTTGCTCCAACTGATAACCCAAAAGAATATCGAGTTATAATTTCCCAAAAGGAGTATTTCATAGGCTTCAGTCGAAACTCGGAAATTCTGTTTATGCTTAGTTACATATTTTTCTTACATGCTTCTAATAGGTGCCTCCGTGGTGACATTAGGGCTCTGGAGTTTCCCAGAGATGAGATAATTACAATCATTACCAATGCCCTTTTCAGGGGCTATTCTTAGTATTTGTATCATTTTCCTAACTCCAGTCCAGGACTTGGAGCTATAGATGATATCTACCTCCTGTCTTGGTTTTTGCTACTGACACGGTTTTCATAGCCAGATATGTCAGCAACAAAAGTAGAATACATGCTTGAATTGTTTCTTTGGTTTTTCTTTAGGGGTTTTTTTTTTCCTATTTTGAAACCTTTGCAAATAGTTTAGGCCTTTAGATGAAGAGCTGTCCTTCATAACTTTCAGTTAATATCTTTACTATTATTATTTGAAGAAAGGAATGTTTTTGCAGTTAAATCAATATGCCAGTAACATCAGAACATAGTAAGGACTCTAATGGCTGCAGAGATTTGGAAATGGTTTTAATGAACTCTCAGCAGGCAAGAAAATATGCTTTTATGTTCACTCCAAACAAAAATATAGAAGCTGAGGAGAAAAAAGACAGGCTGTAGCCAACCTTATTAAATGAGAAGTGGCTGTGAAATTATTTATTTCATCTACACTAAATAAGGCCAATTATTGGCTCTCCATGTGAAACACAAGAGAACTTTTCTGTTGTGCTTAAGAAACAAGGACTTAGTTTGATAAAGAATTACACAGAACCAGCTTACAATTAAGTCATGCTTTTTAAAGAAAAGCTATTATTTTCCTCATCAGTATGTTAATTGCAAGCCATACCCATAACCTTAGGGACTGAGATCCCACTCTATATTTTAGCATATGAATTTTTCTTAATGCTATATAATAGATATTATATATAATTTAATACCATATTCATTTTAGTTTATTATATTTATGGGTATTTACTCAAGTGTAGAACAATGGTAAGTGTCTTTACACTGAAAGTTTTCTCCATCCTGCATAGTGAATCAGATCTCCTGGTTCCAGGAGATGTAAATGAAAACATCTGTCATATTCCCAGGAATACATTGTTCAACTCTGTGAAGAATCCAAAAAGAGTGGAAAAACATCACTGTGACACTTCTGAAATCCACTTCTTGAATTTCATTCTTGTCTTTCTAGTCCACTTTCAATGAACCCTCTGAGTGCCGAGTGCCTCAGAGGCTAGTATGTCAGGAGTAGATGTTTGCATAATGTGCTGCCTTACATTTAACTTTCTGTGAAGTCCCTGGTGATTTAAATTAGTTGGCCTCATGCCCAGAAGGAAATGAGATGGAGTACATGATGGAGTGGAGTCCGTGGTGGTGGGCAGGTGGCTGTGGAAAGGGGGCACAGGGATGGCCAAGTAAGAGAAAGGACCGTGCAATACCTCAGGAAGAAGTTCAAGCCCTGTAATTTGAAAGGTGATTTCAAGTCCCTGTTCTGCTGTTCATTGTGTGTGAACTTCGACAAATCACTTGGTCCCTGTGTGCTTCGGCTCTCTATCTGTAAAATGGATATAATAGCATTTAGTTACCCGTGGGGTTACCGTGAGGACAGCTTCATTAAAAGGTGCGAGCAACTTGCAAACTATTACAATAGATGAACATAAGAACAGCAGCATAAAGCTGGGGTCACCTCTGGATTCAGAAAAAGAAATACACAAACATTTTAGGTGTGAGGTTTTGAATTTTTTTGCCCCTAGTGAAAATGAGAAGTGTTTGAACAACAAGAAACATGAACATAGATATAGTCTGAGAACTAATTTCTGGACCACTTTGGAAAGCCTAAATAAACACTATCACATCCATTTCACAAGCTTTTGATGGAGTCTGTCATCTGCCTCTTAACGTCTTCCAAAGCTTTATCTCCTTCTGAGTGGTTTCAGAAATCTAGGGAAAAAAATGACTAAAAAAAAAACTGGAAAGGACAAAAATATACCTATTAACTTGAAGCTTGTACGTGGCATAATCCTAAGCAAATAACAACTTGTATTATACTGTTCAAATGCTGCTAACCAAGTGGTAAAATTACTTGTCTTATTTGTTAGCACTAGCAGTAGCCTTTCTGCACCTCCGTTTACTATAGCAGAAGAAAGATTTCGAACTACTATTGTTTTAAATGACAGAGACTGAAACTGAAGAATTTAAGAATGGGGAAATGTTTATTGCTTCCAGTATTATTAGAAGTAAGTAGGCAGCAAGACTAGTAGCCTGGTATTAACACATTAAGTAACTAATTATGCTTCTCCCTAAGAGTTATTTTATTTACAGTGATCTTTATAATATCAGCCTATCACTTCCTAAAACATGACTATGTCTGAGGTTGTCTGCAGCAGTCTGACTGCTAACATCTTACCCATAATATTAATTATCTAGAAATTTTACTGCATCATTGCTGAAGCCAGACACTGAGTTCCTTGAAGAGCAAAAAGAAAAATTTAACCCTCATTTTCCTTTCTGTAATCTGAGGAATGTGGAGAAGGGGATCAAGTATTGCTTTCTCTTCTAAAACAAGTCTGATATTTTTCAAGTTGCTTTAACTGGTCAATTCTGACAAAAATAAATTCAAAGTGGGCGGTGAAATCAAATTGACAGCTGGTAAAAGAAACGGGAGTTCTAGCCTTTTTGTAGGAATACAGACATACCAGTCAGAGCTAAAGTCACTAAAATCCAAACTTTAGATACTCAAAATTCTTAGCTAAAGCCTAAGACTGGAAGCACCTAACATCTGGTGTGTCAAAGTTTCTAGCAGTAATGTTCTATAGGGACCTTTAGGTTTTTAATATGCTTAGTAGGCAGGGAATGTTTGATGCATTCTCTTGGTATTCACCAACAGCCTGGTATTTGTGAAATGCAAGCCAAAGCTCAGATCTTTCCTATCAGCTTAGGTCTCAGGCAAAATAGATCTGGAGGAGGAATGGGAGGTTGTGGTTTTGTTTGTTTTTTGGGTTTTTTTTAATAGGACTTAATACCTAGCACTACAAGGGTGTTAAAGCATTCAACTGACATAGGAAAGAATCTCTGCTTTGCTTCAGTAGATTTGACTCTCTTATCTTCCATGCTCTATGCTCACCTGAAGGAGAAGCTCTTCTGGTTTCTCTTTATTGAAGCTGCTCTACTTCATATTCCAAACTAAATACTAATGCATAGGTAAGGAGGAGAGTTTGTTCCCAGATTCGCTGCTCACACAAAAGCAAGAACCAAACCTGTTGAAATCTGCTTGTTTGTTTTAAAACAGAAGTAGGAATCTGGAAACAGTTCCAAAATGCTATTTTTGATACAGACCAAAGTTCTGAGAAAGATACGTCACAGTAAAAGACTGAATTTCAAAATATGTTGTAGTGTTTCCTGTTATCTGTTACTGGCTCCTTGTGTCAGATACACAACCCAATCTGATTATATTGAATGCTACTAATGTTAGCTGTCAGCTGTTTTATACTATCTGAGTGCACTGTGCTTGGTGACAGGATGAAAAGGTTTTCCTATAATGGCAAAAGAGAATTGCAGTCATTTGGAAGCTGCAGCTTGTTCCTTCAGCAAAAGCCTGGATGCTCTATTTAATTGTTTGTGCTTCACTAGAAAAAAATAGTGCACTCATTAAAACATCAAAACTCTAAGTTCCAACGTGCCTGCTTCTTTTTTGATTTACAGCACGTGTAGAATATGAGATTTGACAATATTTCACCCTGATTATACTTTTGTAGGCATCATTAGTAATTTGCAGATAATCTGTTGGGGACAGGGAAGCTCTGGGTCTTATTGATTTACACTGTTGAGATCAATGATATAAGCATATTCACGTCTGTAAAGTAGATGGAATAGGTTTATTCTTCTCACTGAAGTCCTAAATCAGTTTAAAGCTTTTTTTTCCTTTACTTCTTTTTTTGCTCTATATTACAAAAATTGAAAAGGTCTAAATAAAATATTAGGATATGCATAAAGCTTTGTCTGCCACCGCTCAAGCTGTACTGTGAGTAAGGAACACCACACAGGTATTTCATTTCAGCAATATATTTATAGTCACGTCCTCTGTAGGACAATATCCCAGAGTATTATAGGACAAATCATAAAATATTACAAAGACAATGACTGCAGTGGGCGAGGGAGGATTATTTAGAAAAACAAAAGACTTCATTTTGTTTTCCAAAGCATTCTGTTGTGCAGTACATTAAATATCAGATGCGGGAGTTTCACATGTCAGTTTTTACCCTCCAGTGCCCTCACACACTAGAGAAGGTGAAGACAAGTGCTTATATAGCATGGATCCAAGCCAAGGAGCCATCATTGTACTAAGTATATAGAATTTTTTCACCCTTAATTTTTCCTTTTCAAAATGTACCCATTTTAAAATTATGTCTATCTTCCGTTCACTCTCTTCTCAGACTTTATTAGCAACAAGAAGCACTGTTTGTGTTCAATACTGTGTTCAACTTTAACAAAGAGCCTTGTTCTGTCTTCCAAGGGGCTCACTCAGGCAACTGTGAGGGTACAGATGTTGACATCCAAGCTACATTTGGATAATCATGTTTTCAGTACACTCTGCTGATGAACATTGTTCCCACGTCAGATTTATTGGCTTCCAAGCTTCTTGCCTTCTAGTAGTATTTTTAGCTGTGATTGGAAGGTTTAATGTGTAGTTACAGATCTGGTTTCATGGTGTAGCATTCTAGCTCTTGTCTTGACTTACTGTGTCCTCACTGCTTTTTGTGCTTCTTATGATTTAGTTCCTCATGTTTGAGAGACTCCGAAGGCTATTTGTAATGTTTAGAGAATGAAGAATAAAAAAAACCAGTGATACAGTTGATCTGCCTACATTTTGAGGCATTTTCTCTGTCACCACCTCCTCTTCCCTTTTCCCTTGCTTTCCAGCATGCAATTGGATACAAAATTAATCTTACTATGTCATATTAGTCTCATCACAAAATAGTTTTGTAAGACTGACAAATACATGCTGGCTTTTTACAACTCTTTGGTCTCTCCTAATATGCAGCAATTTGTAGAGAGTGTCAAACCTTTCTTCTCTCTCCTTTATGTGCAGGTTCCATTGAAGAGTCCAAAAATTCATGGGATTCTTTTTCCTCTTTATTGTAAGAAGTTCATTTTGAATTTAGCAATGAGTAAAAGATGCTTAAATAATTCTTTCTAATACTGTGTCATTGAACTTTGCCTTGTGTGATGTGCCTTTATTCAGCTTTGTGTAATCACCCTCCCTGAAATTGTCTTCTTGCCTTGTACATTTAACAAATTGTGCTGTCTCTGCAAATTCTATCTCCTCACTGCTCACATTCTGAGTTCTGCTATGGCTGTTGGGGAACTCTAAATGTTAAACTCAAAATCCTAAATACTGTTGGGAACTTGCAAAAGTCCTCCATATAGGACAGAGTTTCACCAGACTCTCTTGGAATGCATGTGTTGGGTTCCTCAGAGTTTTTTCCTAAAGCATTTCCATCTGTGCATCTCTCTGAGAGGCTTACCTGATCCCCTGTCATTTTATTTGGAATTCTGGGACAGCTCTCAGCTCACTCTAAAGCTGTGTCAATCTTCAGATACTGTTATTTCTTGATCCTCTTTTATGTGAAACTGATTCCCTTTGATACCTATCTGGCTTTTTTTTATATAGTTTTATTTTCTTTTGCTGTCATACCCTAGCAAAAAAATGTTTTATGTTCTGTAACTCTTTTCCTCACAACCTTACTCCTTTCAGCCTGAAACCTTTTTTCTTATGTATATTATAAAAACAATCTCATATACAATTTCAGTCTATCTCTTTTTCTCTTATTATTGTTACAGTCTTTTAACTTCATTTATGCCTCTATACCACTGTGTTTGAGGTTTTGCTCCTTAACCTTTGATTGCTTTTTGCAGTTAGACATTTTATTATGGTATTTGCTGCTATGTACTACCCTCTAAGATACAACATTAATGCCCAGGAAAAAAAAGTAATAAATTCTTCTGGATCCTCTTCCTTGATTTCTTTATCCTACTTCCTTTTATGCAATACCTATATGACTTTTCTAAAGATCCAGATTAACCCAAGTCATCACTTAGAAGTCCTCACTTTTAAGGTAAAAAAATGAAAAGAATGGGGCTGTTTTTGAACTAGCAACTTAATGACATCTGGCTTTCTGACAAATTGTATTGATTCTTTAGTTTTTCTTTTTTTTTATTACATTGTTTGCAAATTCTACTTTAATACTATGCCATTCTTTAGTGATTCCTTTCTCTTCAGAATTTGCATCAAATGGACTGCAAACTGTGATCACTAACTGTATTTTCACAACTATGTTGTTTGGTTTTGATTATCGTTTGGTCAAATCACTGGTTCTTCCTGACAAATTCTTCCTTCGTTCCCTTTAATTCTGAGTTGCATCTCCATGATTCACATAATGTTAGATATTAGGTGGTGTACATTTCAGATGCAAACTTTCTCCCTCGCACCTCTTACAGTATTCTCATTTAACATGTTAAGATTTATACAGCACTGTTATCATCAGAATGTAGCGTCAGTGTCTTTATTCCATGTAGGAAGGCAACACTACATAAGGTACACTTCTGGCTGAATCACTGTAAGTAGTAAGATTTTTTAAAGTCGGAAAAAGAAAAAATCCTGAAAAAAAAAAGCCCAATATCTTTGACAATTTATTGCTACAAGTCTAAGGGTCATTTGCCTAATGTACACACATTCAGTGCATGGTTAAGTGACCAGTTATATAGGGTTGAAATTGTGAATGTTAACTCTTTGGTTTTACATTAACTGTCAAGTGGTGATGTCCACATCAAACCGTGTTTCGTTTGTATTACAGAAGGCATGTTTCATCACTGCTGACGGCTGAATCTTGCCTTAAGGTCTATGATCAAGATAGATTAAAAAGGTCTAGGAAGGATTCTCTTGAAAAGAACTTTTAAGAAATGGTGGACTTGTATGTGTGTTAACAGAGCCTTTGATGGCAGTTCAGCAATCTGGAAGCTAAGGTCTTCTAACAAGCACTTCTAAGTAAGCACCATGTTTTGCATTTGGTAAGGGACTAGCTGACATCTCTTCTTGTATACTGTTGTTGTTTTTCTAGTATGTTTTTGCCAGAACTTTGAAAAACAGGCAGGTCAATAGGATAAGCAACATTTGCAGAGTTTTAAGAGATTATATGAGGCATGGCTATGTATCTGCATATTCCGCACGTTGACCCCTAGGGAACTAGAGATTCACTTAACCTCTTGCCTTATATGAAGCTTTCCAAACACAGCTAAGAAAAACAGCAGGTTACTATGTGAAAGAGACTTAAATTTCATTATTCTAAAGTCTTTTCAAGAGATTACAAATTCAGAAAAAAAAAACCAACCCTCTTCCTTTAAAAAATTCTCTGTGGGAAACTAATAGGGAATAAAGAACACTTTGTGAGAAAGGAAAATAAAGGCAGATTTAAATTTGTCTGTCATGGTAATTAAAAGCAGGTTGGGAAACAATCTAGAAAAGAATTATCATTAAAAATAAAATGTACTTGAGAAGTAAAAGGATGAAAATAGGCTGCTGATAAATTAAAAAGAAAATACATCTACCTGCATTTTGTATTTAGGTGAAATGATGTCCCATTAAGACCATGAGCAAAACATGCATTCATTTCAAATTCTCAAGGTTAATAAATATTTCAGTAGTGTAACATTCTCACTGACTTAGAACATAAAATTTACCTTTTATACATTAACTACTCTCAATTTCTTTGACAAATTGATGTAACTTTTCTATGCAGTCATAGTTACGGGAATTACAATTCAAAGAGTCAACATTGGCAAGGTATGACACTCAGTTACTAGTTAAATCCTACATTGAAATACAGGAAAACACCACCCACCTTGTGTCAGATGCTTTATCACACAAGCATTTTAGAGGGCAATACTACTGCATACAGAAGACATCTTCATATACTCTACACCTTGGAGAAGTCTGCAAGAAAGCATAATTGGCATTTCACTGATACTTGCAAAGCAAGTAAGTCTGAGGAAATAATCTTTTTCAGTCCAATGATGATCAGTCCAATGAAGATGAATTACAGCAGGATACCACCATTCTGAGTCTATGTTTCTATCTTTGTGAAAGGTCTTGCTAAGGTACTACTAGAACAATTCCTGAAAATTTTAATAGGGTCAACCCAAGGGGCTTTTTGGTTTTTGAATTCTATTTTTTTTCCTTAGGATCTCTTGGATGGTAGGACCCAAAAGAGTCAGGGACTAAAACTGACACTGAAGAGTGACCAATTTTTGTCAAACTAGTGAAGTTTGTCCCAAAAGCTTTGATATTTATAGCTATATGGTTTTTTGCTCTTAATTCCAAGCTTGTTCACAGCATGCCTGAATGCAGACTTTATTTTCATGGTAGCATATGGGATTTATCCTGTGATAAGCACACAGAATTATCAACAGGTATCAGTTTCAGATGACAACCTGGGTCTAGCAGTTGAGAAGCAGCTTCGTAAACTGCCAGTGTGCTCATCCCGAGGATGGGCTTTGCTTGGATAATTCTCCAGACCCTCATAAGGCTTATGGACAGTTTAAGCTGTGGTCTTGTTCTGCTCCTTCCAATTTGCTCTTTATGCAGGTTGTGTTTCCAGTGAGATGTGTATTAGAGTCATTTCCATGCAGATATTGTGTATTAGAATGAGGTCAGGCCATCCATGCATGCTCTTTTCACTCTAGCTGTACTCAGAAGCAACAGGTGCTTTGGCTTCTTTGTGAGACTGTGCTGATGGCAGAATGCCTACAAATGCATAGCAGTTGACCCTACCCCCTCCTTAGCTGTTTTGCTCATTAGCAAACATGTAACAGGAAAGGAGGATCTAGCTGATGAATGGATAAATAACTGCTCAGGCTACAGCCAATCCAGAGTGATCACTTGTCTTTGCTTTCTACAGGACAAGGAGTCGCTGCTTGTCCTTTTCACATTCTCATTTCATTTGAAACAAGTTTCAGTCAGTCACTGCAGCATGAAAAGGAGAGAGGAGAAAAAAAAAAAGAGAATGATCTTAACAGAGACAGACAATGTAGAGGAACAGAAAGATAGCAGGTTCTAGGGAGCCAAGTGTTCATGATGGAGATGGGGAAGTTTAAGAGGAGGTGCATTATCCTCGCAGAGAAGACAGCACAATGTTGGAGCATACTTTTGGCTTGCTCTTGAAAACGGCAGCCCGTTGATGTCCAGTACCAGTGATTCAAGTCTTGTAGCTGGAGCAGTATGCTTGAGGAAGCCACCCCAATATGCATATTTGAGATATGCAGTAGGATACAATCTACCAATGCTGACTCATGAAATCAAGCAAACTGGCTGAAAAATCCACTCATGCCTAAATCTGTGAATCCCCATGGACTATTGTTTTTTGTATGATTGTGTATTGCTTACCCTTTATCCGGGTCAGGAGGTACACAAACCCTGGGGAAACTCACTACTCTTGCAATTTGTAGCACAAGTATCATACATTGTTCTCACCTAGTCTCTTGTCATCCTTTCCATTGTGCACACTCACTGCTGCCACCTCGTTACTCTTTATCCTACCTTCTAACCAACCACTTCATTGTTTCTTACCTTATAGCAGTGATGTCCCTCTTTGCTAGAGAGTCACTTTTATCACACCCTTTGTCCTAATCAACTCTTCCATTTTTCCCAATCTCTCACGTTTTCAAGATTTCGTTTTGCTGATGATTGACTCCCTCTTTCCATTCCAACTAATCTTGTTTCATTTTTTTTCCTTTGCTGTGAAGATGTAGCCAAAATGTCACCCCTAATCTTGTTTCCCATTTCTAGCATGTAATTTATTAATCCTCTCTCTCCCTTTTTTCCCCTTTTATTGAGCAGCCTACATGCTAATACATCTCAAGTTTTATTTTCAGATTGTCAAATAAATAATTTCACAAGTCTTAAGAGTAGGGGAATAATAAAAAGAGCTTTGAAGAAATGATCACCCCTGTCTTTCCACTGAGGCATTTGCTTTTAGATCTATACAAATCACTTTATTCAGGGATGATATAGCTGTTCCATATCAGTTAAATTAATTATTGGATAGAGCATTTAAAGAACTAAGGTGAAAAAACAGCCTTTGTCTGATTGATACAGAACTACTGCATAAAACCTTCATATTACTATAACTCTGGGCTCTTAAAACTAGTATCCACACATACCTCAATCTACATTGTTGGGTGGGATTTGGGAACAGCTTTTGTTTTTTCCCCTTTTCGCTTTGGTTTTAGTTAAAAGTTTTGACTGTTATACTGCACTGGTGAGCCAATAGCCTTTTTCTGGCTCTTGCGAGCACTTTCATAGGATCTCTTAAGTCAAAGCAAAGACAAAATTATCAGTTCTTTCTTAGCAGAGATGAATGACCATAAAACACAAGGACCATTTTTAGGATTAGAAGGAGAGCAGGTTAGCTTCCTGTCACCTATGAGAGTACCATCAATTATAGTACATTCGAGGGCATGACTTCATCCCAAGCTGTTTAAGTTCCATTAACTATATTTACCTTATAACATTTAGATCAGCCATAAAGCATTTAAAATCAAATTGGGGCAGCAGATGTGAGCTAACATTTCCTTACTTATGTTAGCACTGTGTTCATTAGTCAATCACTCACTTGTGCTCTTTTCACTGATTCAATACTTCCTACAAAATGAAACAGCTTCAACAGCAGACACAGACAGGGAAGCTTCGATGTACAACCCAAGATTGCAGACGTGGTCTTAGAATGATGCCTCCCTTGGTCCTGCCTCTGAGACGAAATACTCAGCTTGTACATCCCAGCACACCGAGATGGGAGCTGTATGCCTAATTACTTGATATTTGCAATATTTGAGCAAACGACCTCAAAACCAGTGATTTTGTTAAGGACTTGGTGAAAACCTAAAGGATTTAGACTCTTGCTCGTGTGTGGGGGTTTTAGCTAATGATTTTGTGGCTAAGATGCCAGGGTTTTTTATAGGTCTGCTGCAGTTGTTTAACCAGTTTAACTGTACTGGGGTACAGTTCAGGCCACATTTTGCTCCTTGGGATTTCCAAGTGACAGTGCTGGTTCACATCCAAGTGTAATGGCATAGACGTGTCATACAGTTTTCATTCTGGTGGTCTGGAAGCCTGAGTGCCTTACTCAGAACTGCAGTTTGCATCAGACAGCAGGTCACTTGGGAATTAATTACTAATTATTAAAGTCTTCCCGCATTCCTAAAGTAATTTGTTTTTTGTCCCACATGTGGGTGGAGATGCAGTGTGAAATTTTTCAGACTGAACAGATTCTAAAGTAATCCCTCCTGGAGTATGACAGATCACATGGAGCTGGAAAATGACTGCCGATCGTAGACATACAATGTGTTTAAATATGAGCAATCATAAATTCATGGACATTGCTATTAGATGTTCTGCTTTTGGGAACAACAGTAAGGAAGGCTGCTACTTAAAGGAAATGAAAGTGTTCTCCAGTGCCAGGAAAGTAAAAATCAACAAACATCGCAACCTGGTGTATCTGTCTGCTGCATTCCTGACATGTACAAATAACGAAGAGCTCAAATGCTCACTACTGGTATCTGTTACCTCCTAGCAAATGTGACAGTTTCCTCTGCCAGTGTTTGTCAAGCTACCATGAGTTGCATTTATATTCCATATGGATACATATTTTTTCTTTGTTTTCCTTTGACATTAATGCTCTGGCAGAGATTTCTAAGTAGTAAAGCATGGAAATTAACTTGCATTTGCCGGCTTGCTAAAGTAAATTAGCTACACTTTTGACTTTCTGTGGTTTTACTCTGAATGGGAGAAGCAATAAAAATGAAATAAGGCTAATCACTGTTGTTCTACGGTTTTCTCTGTGGTGTGTTAAGAGGAGAAGAACCCATAACGAAAACTCATGAGTTCATATCTGCTTAAAACAGGTCTCTAATTAGCTTCTATAATCGATCTCCCTGCTCTAGCAGGTGAACTAGGTAATTATCTTGTTTATACTGTAGGTGAGTCACGAAATGCTAGATAGCTTTCTCTGTATCTTTAAAAGATAATGCATTGTAACAAGTGTTCCCAATATGAATGAACCACTGTCATAACCCATACCATCTGTTTCGCACACAGCGATGTGAGATCTCATTTTATTCTTTGTTACAAAGAGCTTCAGACATCAAAGAACTGTCCCTTTGACCGCTGTCTCAATCAAAGGATTTTACCTAGACAAATCTTCACTTCCCATTACAATTTCAGTGCTGCAGAATTATCAGGTGTTTCCTGGTATGACGAGGAGGAATCCAATCACCAATGCTTTTAAGGGCCAAATCTTGTCACTGTTCACTTCCCATGGGTCTTTTGAGTAGCACAGAAACTCCAAACTCAGCGGTTAATTAGGGGTTAGCTACTTAGGGCTTGAGGCTTTAGAGACAGACTGTGGCGTGCTATACAATGCATGACTTTTATTCAATATGATGTGTCTATCTCTTACCTTCCAGAAGGTGAAGGAGACATGTTGGCTAAATGCATGGTTAGGATTAAGCTGATGTGTAGAGAGCACAATCTCAGTATGCTTAATTGTTCATAGAAAAATCCCTAAATCTGTCACATTTTTGAGTCTTCTCTGTTCTCCTGTTATTCAGTCTGTGCTTTATTTACATAATACAGATATTTCTCTTTCTTGCAGGTCGTCTCATAGTAGAGCTCTACAAAGAAATAATCCCTTTTAACAACTTTTAAAGGGTCACAGCCGTATTTGAAGCCTATGACCAGTAGCACTAATAATGGTGTATTTGCAAAGAAAGGACATACAGTGCAGTTCTTCCTAGTATAATGTGGAAGTGTTTGATCTCTTTTGTACTACAGAAGAGACTTCTTGCTTGTGGTGAATGGCTGAAATATGAGACTACATGTTTTCCATAATCATTAAAACAATAGTGTACCAGCTTCCCTCAAAGCTAAAAATACTCCTGTCGTGGGCTTGCCCCTTTTCCTCTTCTCCTTGATAACTGCATTCAAAATTCCCATAAATAAGGTCTTTTATTTTTTTCATTTTTCATACACTTGTCCCTAGCAAATTTAGTTTCAAGGTCTTTTATTTCTGTTTCTAAAGTAATTATCCTCTGGGTCTCTTCCTTTCTTCCTGGTATGATGCTAGACTAATTATTCTTCTCCTAATGAATGCCTGAAATGGATCCCATATGGTGGCATATGTGCCTTCAGATGGAGGCTTCGTTTGAATAAAATAAGAAAATTCTTCTCTAGGGGCTTTCTTAAATTTTTCATTCTGTAACAATGATGAGTGAAATCATTGTCTTGGGGATAAATGCAGCCAACTTGCTTTCTATTACATGTGGAGCTTTCTCTGAACTGGAGATTTCTGTGTCTCTGTCTCTTGCTATGGCCATACGCATCTCTTACTCCATGTTGTCACAAAGACTTCTTGAATGAGTTAAAGCATCATTACATTTGATCTGAAGGCAATTTTTGTTTCATTAAAAAATGCTATCTATTACTGTTATTTCTCTTACAGTTGTCACCTTTCTCTAGACAGCTGCACAGCACGTAATGCCCCTTTTTTATTGCCTTTAAGGCTCAATCCACACAGTGGATTATATAATTACCTAAGAATTGAGAGACTAATCCCAGTGGTTATTTCTTTCCATGTGATGACTTGAACATGCAGTTCCCAGCAAAATGGTTTATCTACCATATTAGTGAGTATTCTGTGGTGTATGGCAATCTCTGCATCTGTATGAGAATAATTAAATGCATACATGTAAAATGAAGGTCTTCAGGTGTCAGCATTGTAAGTACTGCCCTGGCTGTGACCACACCAGAAGGAATGGTTGCTACCTAGTTTTGGAAATGAGGCATAAATTTACACTGCACTTGTTTCCAAATCACCTTTAAGAAGTACTGGTAAAACATCCAGTGAAACCTGGCGCTGCCTCTTTACCTTTCTCTAGAAATGTTATTAGTTATTGTTATTTATAGTGTGGTAGACTATAGAGGTCCTGTTCATGGATCTGTAGAAACTTATGTTGAGAGTTGTGCAATGGAGAATATTTTCATCAATTCTAAAGCCAAATAATTGATACTATTTTTTCAAGTATATAAATCAAGTCACGCTGATACATTAAGCTTATATCAAACACATTAAAAGATGTGAGACGTTCCAATTCTGCCATCCAAACTATTAGCAAATTCAGGCTTTTTATTGCTTAAGATCCATATTTTTTCTATAATTTAATTATTTTGTGGTTTCTTCATGACTTAGAGATTTGGGGTTTTTTTAATAGAAATCTCTTATATGTTATTTCATTCTTTAACATAAAACATTTTTCTATATACTGATCACTGAACTAGGCATGGGGAAATCTGTGTTGTGAACTTTCAGCTACCACAGTTTACTGTGCTTGAGTCTACTATGCAATGCTGCAGTGAATGAGTAAGATTGCATCTTCTAATTGTGGAGTTGATGCTAATGGCCCAGATCACTCTGAGGCAAAGTTGTGATTTGATATTGCTTCAGCAAAGATATGCCAAAATGGAAATATTTGTAGACAAATGAAAGTGAAAAGCTGTTTTAAAACCCACTGATTCTGCATAGAGTTATTTTAGTAGTATCACTTGAATCATGCTAATGGCTTGTGAAAACATAATCATTTTATCTGATGCGTGTATTTGTTCTTGCTTTCAGAGACACAGTGGGGAAATACTCTTATTGATTTTCATTAGAACATTTGATCCCAAGTTGATAAAGAAAAGGACAGTAACTGTGCCACTATTAATATCAAGTTCTACGTGGATTTTTAAAAGACCTTCAGCAATGTGTGAATCTGCAACCAGGGAGAATGTTAGAACAGGAAAAAAGGCCTGATTTTAAGTGCTGTGAGGCCTTTAAGTGGAAAGAATGTTTGCCTCTGGGTGGTCTCAGCCTCAGAATATCAAGTCAACAGCTTTGCAAAATACATATATACCGTACTTTTGTGAATATGCTGATTTTTTTACTTGCTGGCAGTTTCCTGTTCTGTTTTCTGTTCTATGAATGGGTAATTGTTAGCATTCCAATAACCCAGCTCAGGCTTTAAAATAACAAACCACCAAACAGATTTTAGCGCTTCTAAAAATCTTAAAGCTTGCACATTCTCATAAGGCATAATCCTTGATTTGGATTTGTTCTAGTTTGCTCCATTTAGTCCTATTCTGTACAGTTTTTTCTGATATGCTTGTGAAGATTTTTAACAGACCAAACCTGAAAGAGTCCTCAGTGATGTGTTCAATAGCTTATGTCCTTTACCTGACTTTCAATCACTTGCTACAAATAACCAAGGGAACATAAACCATTTTAGGGGATAATAATTTATCTTTTGCAGAACAGTTGGTTTCTTTTCTTTCACTGGCTCAATGCAGTGACCAAACGGAATGCTTAATTCATAGTTCAGACAGCAGTATCTTGTTCAGTTTTCTTATTAAAGTCACTGTGTCATTTCCTGCCAGGGCAGTATTTGCATGTATAAGCTTGATGAAAGACCAGTAAGCAACAGAGTGAGGGGAAGGGGTCATTTCTTATCCGTATCACAATACTGTGTGTTTTCCCTACTGGAAGTTGGTTCTGAACGCCCTCTTTAATAAGATGTGATTCTGAAGGTAATAAATAACTCAGAATCTGGGCAGCAGTTTTCTTTTCTTAGAAAACCAAAGCTTTCAATGTTGGCTACTTACAGTTAGGCCTCTAAACTCATTGTTAAGTATCCAAAACAAATTGCTACGATGATGATGATGAAAAATTCCACTTAGCCACAAATCTCATTTTGACAACGCGAGCTGTGAGTACTCAGTCTGCTTTGTAGAAGTAGACTGCTTTGATCTACGTAATCTAATTTGGCATTTTGTCTCTACTTAGATCTATCAAGGAGCAATGTTTCAGGAATAATGTTCAGACAATAGCGAGTGCAAGACACTGTCATTTTCTCGATAAGATTACAAACTTTGTGTTCTCTTCCAAAGTCCAAGCTTTTTCCATGCATTGAGCCCCAGAGCCAGGAATGTCAGCAGCTGTCTGTGCCATGAGGAGAGGTGCAAACTCAGCAATATTCACCTGCTTTGTGGCACCAGGTCTGACCCAATATTTTATGGGCAAAATTAAGGAATTATAACAGCATTCAAAGTGCAGGTCTGGAATGATCTACCGAACCACGTAAACTAGGGAGTGAGATTCCACTGCCTTTCAGCAGTAGTGAATTGCCTTGTCTATCTATTTTGAAAATGCTGTAGGGGCAAGAATCAGAAGATAATCTGATATTCATACCTTTGATACATCTGATATTGTAGGAGTAATTTTCAAAAACCAGTCAAATTCTCTTGAAACCCAGGTTCCAGTTCCAATGTAATGACTTGAATCAGATAAAACTGCAACATGATATGATAAAGGAAAAAAGAAAAACTGTTCATGTGCTGGGTGGTACAAGCCCAGGGAGAGAACTAATTGGGTTCTACTGTTTACCCATCTCGCTTCATTTAATAACAACCTAACATAGTGACATAATTATACAATAGTAAGTTGGCAGAGTCATGAGCTCTTTCACAGCTCTGTAGCTACAATACAATCTTTTAAGATTTACTGTTTCTTTCCTGTAACTGGTCATCTGCTGTGTGTTGTCACTTGGTAAGAAGCGTAAGAAGAAAAGAAATACTAAAAAGCAACGACATTTGGAAAGCTTCAAGCATCCTTGCAGATTTTCTTTGTCAGGCACTTTATATTTAAAAATTAATCCAGAGCACCCCCACAAAAAAATCTATTTTACTTGTTTAACAAAATGGAGTATTGATTTGCCAAAGCCTAAACAAAGCAGCCTACATGATTCATTGATCAAGAATTTAGGCTCAGTCCATGTGATCATTAACTTCTTTGTCAGATGCATTCATTTATTCATAAGCTTTGTTTATGGCAGGCTCTTTTCACTGGCTCATTTCAAAATAACAAAACCTAAATGTCTCTCTGCCTTCCATTTCACTGAATATAGAAGACAAAACAGAAGGTACTATCAACTTCAAAGATTTTATGAGCCTTTTGAAGAATCTAGGAACTCTGGACGCTTTCATATAAGTCCAGGCTTCAGTATTATTTTGGAACTATACATCACGAGTGTAAAATTCTCCAAAGAAAGCAACCCCTTGTGCTGCCATGCGGGGAACCTAACCCAAGTTGAGAAAGTCAGTAGTTAAACGCTTAGGAGCTTCACATACCTTTGTACCATTGCTCAGAAAATGCTGATTGTGTGATTAAAAGCCATATTTTTGACAGACTGTTATTGCAATTAATACGTTTGTTGGAAATTTGTGATACACAGGTTAAAGGATTTTCAAACAGGATCTGGTTAAAACTCATGGATTAATGACAAATCAAAACCTTTAGGTTTTTCTCAATACATTCTCTGGTTTAAAGTAAGAAAGTCAGCACGCAGCAAGTGTTCTGAATTCTGGGGTTCTTTTTGAACATGGTACTGTTTCAAATTCCAGACTTTGCTTTGCTGTATAGCTTAATAGTAGGCAGGAGATACTAACAATGAAAAATGAGTCATTCTAATCAATATGTGAGTATTTGCTGCACTCCATTAATCCGGTATCAAAAAGTAACATCACAGTCATGAAGAAGTTATTATAGGGTAAAGTAGAGTATGATCTTACATTGAGTTAAACAGCCTGTGATAACAGACAGGATTCAGCATCTTCCCTGAAACATAGGCACTTTGGGTAACCCCTCAGTGGCAGCTGGATGAGCTCTGCTGCCTTTCCCTTGAGAGACTGGGGGTTAAAGGCCCACTCTGAGACAGTTTCCTCAAAAGAGCCGGCACGTTCACTCGCTTACCTTGTAATGCCACCGTAAGCCTGTCTGCTTGGCGTGCAGCTCTCAACCTTTTAACAGAAGAAATAGTGGGAAGAGAAAATGAAACAGTCGTGATTTTTTTTTTGGTCTTTTTTGAAGAAAGACTAAACTAGTCATACTCAGTAATTTATACAATTGAAGGCCAATTTGTGTGCTGAATTGGCTACAGGGCAAACTACAGAATGCAGTCTGACTTGGGTAGCCTCAGTGTGTCTGTGGATGTGAAAGTACCTCTCTTCGTTTACACACTAAGTCCTGCAAAGAGGGTAATGGAAATCCCACTGTCAGAATCAGGAGATTACTGAAAAATAGCAGAAAGTACTACTGCAGTTGGAAATAGAGGCCTTACCCAGAACTTTGAGGAAGATGGACGTTTTGCCACAAATTGTATGTAAAGGGTTTTGGACTAGCCACCAAGTCTGTAGTTGGTACATTATTCTGATGATATGGACAGAGAATTTACAAGCTCAGTTTCTGATATATTTAAATGAGATAAATTGACTTTATCCTGACCAAACTTAGTGTGGTTAACTTGGTTAAGACTCTTGAATAGTACAAAGTGGGCTGAATGTACCTCCATGCTTGGTATCCATTTGAAACCTCAGTGACACACTCAGAAAACTTTGAGTCTCACTCTTAAAAATGGTGAACTTGTAAACATCTCATGCTGGACTGAAGGGTTCTTTATCAGAGATAGGTTTTAGGGTTAAGTCTGATGTGACTGCAGATTTTGCCCAAGGCTAAGTTCTTGCACAGTCTGTTCTATTATCAATACAACTCACAAACATTTTCTGCAGTGAGATCTCATTAGAAATATTTTTATGCTCTGTAACATTCATTTGATTTGACTTTTTTTCTAAAATTCAAACTATTTACATAAGAACATAGTAATGTATAAGACATCAATGTGTACAGTGTATTCTCTGCATATACAAAATGGATACACAGATATATATGTATCACTACTCAAGCAGGCTCAGAGAAGAGAAAAAATAAAACCATTTGCTTAATACAAATGCCATATATGTATATATACATTTTTCTGTTAGCAACATATTTGTATTATGCTTTCTTTCAGTTAAAGATTGAATATGTGCCTCAAGAAACAGGCTTTAAATGGATGCACAATAGCTGGCTACAATGGGTAATTTCATTTAGGCATAGAATTACAAAGTAGCCATTTTTAACTTCAACTAGATTACACATTTACTAAATCTTCCATAAATTCATCATTTGGCTAAGTCACATTGAGAATTGTTCTAAATAAATCTATGTGAAAATTAAATTTAAGTTGAAAAGCAGCAGGAAAAAGATGTATAGTAAGTACTTCATTTGTTGTAATAGAACTGTTTGGAAGGAATACAAATGCACTTCAGATTGTAAAGAGCATAATTATTTTTCTCCAGAAGCTGAATGAAATAGAGCAGCTTCTGCCTATATAATATTTGGTATGAGTTATCCTCATAAAGTGCAAGTTGTAATTTTAAAATTAAGTGTTTTCTTGGTGTATAGAAAATTTCCAAATGAGATCTCAATTTCTTTGTTTTATTAAAATGTCAAAAGAATATAAGACTTGTCTTAGGTGGTTGGTCCTGTACTTCAGCTTCTGCATTATACTGCCTTTGGCGAAGGACACTAATGGATGTTTCACGGAAATTTCAAAAATCCTGTTTATTATAGAAACCAGGATAGGGACAACGAAGATGGATAAGAAATGAAAAGCATAGGCAGAACTCTAAAGCTGAAAGGATCTTCAAGAAGTCATCAAGTCCATCACTGCTCCAGTAATCCACTGAGAGGGGAAGTTTCATTCTAACCCCTGACAATGAGTCTTGGTTTCAGGGTCTCTTTGCCTTTCTCTCCTATCTAATAAAAATGCAAATGTGCATATTATCCATACCCTGTCTAATCCTTTTCAAATGCTATAAGGGATTAGTGTATTTAGATAACTGCAAAAGATCTGGAATGCCATGTAATGATTTACTGCTAATAGATGGTTGCTGGGATTCTGAGATGTTTTGTATCACTTGGGTTTGGCCGGGAATATCAGCAGGAAGGAGGATATTGTTGCAGACAGGATTTGTTAAGAAATGACATCAGAACTGTTAGATTTGATGACTGCCTCCTTTTCGAGAGGGCTTGTGAAACCTGTTTTGACAAGAAATGATTACGGACACACCACACACATCCTCCACCTAAAAAAGGCCCACAAAACAAACCCTGAAACAAAAACTGGCAACATTTAAAGTAGTAGCTTTTTAACAAGAGGGCCAGCCTTTGCTGCACAGTGGAGCACTGAGCAACTATGCAGGAGCTGCTTCCAGATCTTGAAGCAGTATGTTTACATCAACATGGTGCTGGGCTGCCTGATGTGTGCCGCTGCGAGGCAGATGGTCTGCGCTCGGAGTCAGAGCTGCGCTACCACAGCAATAAGCAGCTCAGAGTTTGAACCAGTATCCTGCACAGTGCAACATAGTGCTGTGTGAAAGTGCCAGCTCAGGTTAATGTTTCTTCATCTGCCTGTTGGCTTTCCTTGTGAGGTCTGACACAAGATCCAGGATAATGAACTTGAGGTGTCTGAAAAAGCTACACCTACATTGGCACTCCTTGCTAATAGTGAAGCCAGCATTTTAAAATCTCTCTTTCAATTTTCTTTCTTTTTTTTTCTCTCTTTTTTGTCTTTAAAGATTTATGTCCACAGCCAAATGTCAAATAAAGAATACTTTTCTTCTGAAAATGTTATTCTGGCATTGACCCTCCTCCATGCATAGACTTCTTTGTGGAGTTTAACCTTCAGGGTAAGAATGATTGATATCCTGCTTATCACAGCCCAGAGCCTGGTGGCCTGGTCTAAAAATGAAAGAAACCAAAACAATGTGAATTCCCCTGAAAGGAGGCAGGGAGCTACACTGGCCATGGGAGACACAGATGGAGTCATTTAACCAGGACACTCTATAGTGAATGACAGTGGACAGTTACGCTGCTTGTTGAGAAACTGTTAGTTTTTGTAGGTTTCAAGTGTAGTATCTCTGTCACCATTAGAAAGCTTAAACAAGAATTTCTGTTCTACCATGTCCGTATCACCCATAATTCTGTATACTACCATCATTTTCACTTGTCTTTATCACAATTATGTTATTTACCCTTTTTGAGAATTCTGATCTCTACTGTGTGTGTGAATGACATTCCTCTGGTTCAACACAGTAGTAATGAAATAATATTCATATTCCTTTCTTAAGAGAGACAACACTAAACTCTTCAGAGATTTTGGCTTAAAAATAAAATTGTGCCAAAGAAACTGCATGCATTAAATGTCTACTTTATAAAATAAGTAACTGCTTTTGGAAAAGAAACAAATGCAAATTCTAGTTACTGTGCTTGAAAGAGGTGACAAGAAGTGCCAGCATCTTGGCTCCTGTTGCTGCTTTATTGTCACAAATTGTTAGTTACATTTGAAAATCATGGATCTCTCTCATTGTGCAAGTTGTGTCTGCCAGTTGGTGCCTGTACACTAGAGTGGGTTTACCCAATTAGCAGAATTTCCCATGCAGGACCCAGAATAGCTGTGCATGCATCCTAAACGTTACCGCAGCTGAGGCTCATCCAGGGACTCTGGTGATCTGAAAACCACTGACTTACCACGTGAGCTCAATGCAGAAGAGGCTGTGCAAAGCGTGTGTTCTCTGGAAGTCAGCCTTGGCACATCCAATCTAGCTGTAGCTGTCTGCAGTTCTCTCTGACAGATACAGTCTGCCCCAATCACAAACACACTGTGCAGCAGACAGAACAGTATTTTTAACCCTGATGCACTCAGGAAATGAAACAGGTTCATGGAAACAATGACATTTAAGTGCTACTTGTGATCTTCATCATGGGCTATCTCAAGCTATTTGCATCTCTCTTCTGGCACTCAACCAAGTGAAACTCTGCTGTATGGAGCTGTGTACTATTCAAGGCACATCTAAGGCTCTTCATAAGATGATGGGAGTAGGTGCTTTATGGGAAAAACATCTGAGGGACTTAAGAGACTGATTTCATGTAAGACTTCAAAACAAAAGAGAGGGGCATGAGTGGAGAAATAGCAATCCAGAGAAAACATGACCGTAACCACAGCCTTTCATGATCCTTATTTTGGGTTTCATTAAACAGTGGAAAGCTACTATTGCAAAGGATTTCATCAATAACACAGGACTGGGGAGCTTTCCCTATCTTTTTTCCTTGTTGCTGTACATAGACTTCTACACTCTTCCACTGGAGGTACTTAGACATGCTACATTTCCAACTGAGGTACAAGCTAGAGACTTCACTCAACTGCAACTGAAAGCTATTATGGTAGAACAAATTATAAAATAATATGTACTGATGGACTGTAACAAAACTATCAAGTAACAGCCACTTTTATAAGTAGAAGGACAGAATGTAGTCATTAAAAGTAAAATAAAAAGAAAAAAAAACCCTCACATTTCCCCTAACTATAGCTAGCAATTCACAACTTTTCCTTTAAATAGTAGGTAGGGTTTGTAGGTAAATTTTTGTTTCTCTAGTTCTGTGGAAATGACCATTTCTTTATACAGAGGAACAAGGTCATGGTAGCCCTCTCAATCCGGATTTTGATGATCTACAGATCACGGTAGACACTGCTTTATTAATTGATCCCAAGTTAACAAAACTAGTTGTGTTTACAGAGCCATTCCAATAATGGGTAAGTGCTGGGAAAATGCTATG
Source organism: Urocolius indicus (assembly GCA_013401255.1). Classification (NCBI taxonomy): domain Eukaryota; kingdom Metazoa; phylum Chordata; class Aves; order Coliiformes; family Coliidae; genus Urocolius; species Urocolius indicus. Next base: position 109,675 of record WBNH01009048.1, read on the forward strand.
CCTATCAATAGCCATCACTCTTATTTAAATGACTTGAGGAGCATGCAAATATATCTAGATTACTCAGAAAAAATGTGATGAATTTTATTTTAGTTGATCTTAACCACTATAAGGCAGTCACATTGTAAATATTTAATAACTTTGCTTCTGAAATATTTTGTGTTTTATTAAAAAACATTTTTAATTTATTAATATATATAGTATAATGTGAGTCCTAGCCTGTAATTGTCATCCTGGTGCTTATGCAGCATAAATTGTTAACATATTCTACTTAGAAAAAATGTATTTTGTATTGTTCATGTCTCTTCAAGACTAATTTTTTCTTCTTTAAAACTATATGTATTTCATTCTGATATTTGGGTTCCTATAACTTAAGTTCTGTTTTTCCTTTAAAAATAGACATAATAGAAAAACTGGTTCAATGGGGGATAAATACAAAATAGAATAGGAAACATTTTGATTGAACAGTATGACACAGAAGTATTATGTAATGTATGAAGGTATTGTGGGAGGAGGGGAATTGTTTTTCTTCTCAAAACATTTCCCTAAACTGTATTTCAGCAGTTCTTCTTCTGAGTGTTTCTGTGGTTAAGGTAGCAAACCTAGCCATTCATTATTCATCAACATCTAGAAACGGATACTCTGGATGCAAGCTGGGACCCCCAGTTTAAACACATCTTAATTGTTGTATACTTTTCATTATTGATCAGTTGCATTTGTTATGTTTTGAAGAGACACTGTTAACTTTTACATGCCCCATGTCTCATTTTATGCAGTTAAATGTGGGCTCTAAATGAGCACTTCCATTTGTGGCATCTGTTGTGTTTCCCTCTCCAGCCACCCTCTATGTCCCTCCTGCTGGGAGAACCTGAGCTGACACAGTTGCTGCTGGCAGTGTCAGTGTCTGCTTTTCATCCAGAAAAATGAGTTCTGTGTCTTAAACACCCTAAAGGAGGCTGAATTGCATGTTTTATGTCATTCTGCATTTTACTCAAGCAGCAAAGGTTACTACTTCTCTATTCCCTTCATACTAGTGAGCGTGTTACTCAATAGCAGTATCTCAGAAAGGCTCTCATGGGAAACAGGGTGAGTGAGATCAATGCAAAATTGCAAAACCCTGCGATCCAGCATTCTAGAAGCATTGATTTTACTAAGAAAACTATAGACTGAGTTACATGTCATTTTCAGCATCAAGGACCTTCCTTCCTGTTATAAATTTTCTCATTTTCAAGGATGTAAAATAAAAGGGGCTCTGGATGTATCTCATTGGGGTATATAAGAAAACAAGATGTATTTAAGCATAGATCTCATCAAAACAGTGATCACCTGCGTCTCTTGGAGACAAGCAAACCCTTAGTGTGGCCAGACACTAGTGACAAACAACAATAGAATACCAGAGATTTTTTTGATGTGCTGCTTTGTGCAGTGTGAATCTGAGGATCCGTGGATCCGTTTGAATTTTAAAAGCATCTCTGCTTTGTGTAAGTGAGCTGCATCAGTGAGCTATCTGACCGTGATTTGCTCAACAGCATGTGCTCTGGTTGGGTACACTTCCCACCTGCTTGTTGTCTGGGATAGCAGTGATCAGTGTATTAACCACTTAGTACCAGAAGCTTAATAAATTACTTCCCACCAGCTGAGCTGCTATAATAAAACAGCTCATGTCTGTACTCAAGCCTTCCCCCCTCCCCAAGTAAAATGCGACAGCCTGTTACTCGGAGCTTTCCCCTCAACTGTATTAGCTCAGAAGCAGGGAAAGCTATTAGTGAGCACACAAGCTGTTACTAACAGCTACAAGATTCAGTTGTGCACAGTAACTTCTTACAGCAGTGTAGTTCAGTTAAATGTCTGAGTCCTATGTCTTGTTTTGGAAATCTATGTCTGTGTTATTTTTGAAACCTGCTTTCCCCCAACAGGAAAAAAAGCCACACAAAAACCCCACAAACCTTAAGAACCCAACTTTCAAAATTCTCAAGCCTATTCAATCCTGTTGTTCTCAGTGTATTCAAATTAACGTAAGGTGGCTTGGCACATTTAGAGGCAATGAAGTAAGGTTGGGGGTCTGAGTTCTGATAGACTTGATACATTGTGCTATAACAGGAAGGTTTCACTTCACAGAGGTTTAATTGCCCCTCATGCTACAGTGAGGATAAACTTTCCAGGTCAAGGTCAAGATTCATAGGTGGCAACTAAAAGAGCTTTTCTCTGAATTAGTTCTTGCCCTAAAGGCAATAAAATATATTCTGGAGCCCACATGAGAATGCTACTTGCAAAGATCAGCGTCTATTTTCTCCATTACTACTAAGAACAAAACTTTCAATCCCAAATGCTTATTTTAAAATTCATGAGAACTTTAAAATGTGTTATTAGAAGAATACAGGAGTGATAATCCGTGGTAATTCTTTATATCCAGTTCTCAGAACACAGTGAAGTGCAGGAGGTCTGTTTTGAATTATTTCCCATGTTTTAGAGTATCTGAACTTACATTTTTCCTTTCTCCCAGGAAAGTGTCCCAAGCATAAGATTAGACTGTAAAGGAATGCATCTGCTCCCTAATTAGTATGAAATGCAAAATAAACTGCTTCCCTAAAACAATTGAGAAAAACACTCTCACATACTTACAGATATACACATGGTGCAGCATACAGTAGTGATGAAGCACTCTCCAGAAAAACAGATAAGGATTTAAATTTGAATTTCAATTCCCTGGATAGAAGAAGCTGTGAGCTGAAGTACTCTTCCTCTTCAGTGAATAGTTTAGCTACTGAAATAAATGAAGGCAGAAGAGGAAGCACCTACTATTTAGCCATCTGTTTAAGAGAAGGGAATTTTCCTTTTTTGAAAGAAACCCCAAGTGAAGGTTAGTATTTCCTCCTACCTTAAGTCCTCAGAAGGAAGTGTTGTTTAAGACATATCTGACTCTTCAGATTTCCAAATAGTAGTTTAAATGCTCCTCTGTCTGCTCTTGCTCTTGGACTCCGGTTCTTTATTCCCTCCATAAAAGCTAGACTGAGAAGCAAAAAGCAAAAAGAATATTTAAGATTCCTTTGATCAAAATTCTTCAAAAAAAAAAAAGTTTTATTTTGACCAATGCTAACAAGGAATATGGTTAGGTGTTAGATGGCTCAGAGTCCTTCCAACGTTACGTACCAGCTACTGCCAATGAAAGCACAGACACGCAGCTGATTGAGGAGAAAGGCTCATTTCTCATGTTTAAAACCTAGGATCTAGGTTTTAAATTACATAAATTTTGTTGTTGCCCTACACCTGCACAGAGCCCCAGTGCTAGGGTCACTGTGCATATGACATAAAGACTATCTAGTATATTTACTCATCATAATTCCTTTTGCACAGCAAAATTCTACAATGCTTAAGACCAAATAAGGTTGTTTTTTTTTTTCTTCTCTCAATCCAATTCCTTTAAAATATCAGCATTCAGCATATTCATTGTTTGTTGTATTTGTCTAAAATATTGTATCATTATTGGCACAGAACAAAAATACCAACTAAAGTAATTGCATAACCTTTGAATAAAAAGAAGGCTTGCTGTGTTATTATCTCAGTATTACTAACAGCTTGTTCTCCTTAGCTACAAGCAGAAGGTAAATGCATATGAAGTCCTAATACAATCTTACTGAAAAAAAAGCACTTCCTCTCAGGTTGATACAGTGTTACTTTTCCCTAAAAATGATCATGTAAGTATATAAAAAGATCTCGTATTTTGGTTGCATTTGTCAAAAGTGTTTTCCTGAAAAACCCAAGATAATGTCTGCTTTCTAAGTATCCTTGGTGCTCATAAAGAGGCAGTGGAGTGTGCAGAGCTTGGAGCTGGAAGTCATCTGCCATGTCTGGAAGGTCACCGTGTCCCTATTGACCTCAGCATTTGTGACTCAGTTCCAAAGTGAAGCCTTAAGGATAACAGTCAAATCTATTGTCTCACTGTCAACTGAACTAGTTATTTGCTGGAAAAAAAACACTCCCAAACAAGTGACACTACTTTGGGATTTTTTCAAAACACCATATAAGTACCATTTAGAAATAACATTAACCTTATTCCTTGTTACAAGTGGGGAATCTTAGTCATCCTATGGAAACAGCACAGATGTGACTCACCCCCAGTTCAGCCAACAGTCAAGCAAGGAAGTTCTTCAAAGTTTATCCAGTAATGTATCTGCTATATTGCTTTACCTCTGAGTGAGAAGCTTGTCTTGGTTATCTTAGTGACTATTTGGTCTGAGCCCATCTAGCAACTGCAGCAGATTCCAGCAGGTAAATTTTTGAACATATGACTTACAAACAAGAACCTTTTTATTCTATAGTAGAGGAAAGGCATCATTTCCTGGGAGCCTCAATCTGCCCATCTATTTAGTGTGTTTACAGCGATTTTGTATTTAGATAAAATAGGCATTTCAATTTTATGGCATATCTGTGGCATGTTATGTTGGGCTTTCAAAAGTTATTTAATCATTTGTTAGTCATACCTTGTGTTTGTAAAGATAACAAGTTTTAATAGTCTGCATTAAAGGACAAAAATTAGGTTCCTTTTGATAGTTTCTTGGCCTCATAAGGTCTCTACTTGTTGAAGAGACATTTTGAATATTCAATGGAATCTCAATAACCTGCTCTAATGGTTTGAGTTCTAAATCTTACTGAGAAAAAGCTGTTTACTTGTGAAGAAATTTTCAAAGATACAAATTGGGCGACTGGTATCTCTTTTCATGTCTTCATGGACAGATAATCTCAAACAGACTTTGTATGATAGCATTTCAACTATAGCGGTTATTACTTGACATATGCCATGAAAGTAACTAAGACTGTTGTGAGCTTTATTATTTTGCTGAGAGATGGGTAAGCAAAGACTTTCTGTGTGCACATTCACAGAGATTATACAAAAATAATATTAGCAGGCTTCGTTTCAGTGTTTTAGAAAATGCTGTAGAGCAGCTACTGGAATACTCAAATTAGACCAGATGTCATAATGCCAAACTCTCATCCCAGCAGAGTACAACATTAAAAAAATTGTTACTTTTGTTTTTAATTTACTACTCAATGGATGAGAGAAGTCCCATCTGCTTACTTTATTTTTAAATGAAAACATAAACGTTGTCCTGTGGTGACATTAGGCTGGATATTACATAGAGACAGAGACTCCGAGCAGCTAAAATTTACATCTAACAAATATGTTTTCTTACATACAACCATCTGCATGATAAAAGCAATGAGTAAGTTTGTGAAGCTAGTGTAAACAGGATTCAGTGTGACCCATTTTTGTGCCACCATGGGAATAAGAATTACAGAATTTTAGGAAAGGCAGAGCCATAATTTCTCCTATGGGAGAAGTCTGGTCACACAGGATAAAGGGATAATCAGCTGCTGGAAAGATTAGATCTGAAGACAGAAGCAATTCAGCACGGCTAAAAGCATGCAGCTTTTGAAGGATTTCTCAGGACTTCAGAACCACCTCTAAAATCTTAAGCCTGCCTCTGATCCTATGTCAGTGGGAGTTCTAGTTTCACAACCCACTGTTGTAAAAGAGTAGCTGAACACAACAGAGAAATGAAAAGATGTACTCTTTCAGTTTGAAAGGGGAAAAAGACGATGGGAATATTAGAATGTTCTTTCCCTCACAAGCACTATTATTTGACTGCCAGTGGAAGAAAATAAAAATGAGCATGTTAGAATGGTTTTCTGGGATTGCTATTAGTGAAAGCATTCTCTTTTTTTTTTGTGGGGAGGCAGTCCAGCATGGAGACTTTTGGTAACTTGCTAACCACTGTTTAAATTTTTGGAAGAATGTGTTCAGGACTGAGTAAAATTTCAGTCAACAATCTAATTTTTGCCATTTTCCAACTGGAACTGCCTTTCTAATACTGAACTTCATGGCTTCAACTCAAGTCTAATGAAATCTGGTGCATTAGTGGCAAATTCTGCCTGAAAAGGAGCTTCAGAATTTGAATTGCTCTGTCTGCTCTTAAATAAATGTAGAGAGTGTTTCACTGTCTTATTTGCCAATGAGACATGATACTCTGGCTAGGAGAACCGGTGACTCTCTTATGGTCTAGGATTTGTGGATGTTGATATCTTCTGCTGTTTCAATTAACTGCCAGATTCAACTGAAAGTGTTCAATTACGTTCCTACAATTTTATTAAAATCAACTTTCTAAGTGTGTTGTGCCATAGAATCATAGGAACATTTAGGTTGGACAAGACCTGTAAGATCATTGAGTCCAGCCACCAAACACTGCCACCTCCACCACTAAATCATGTCCCTGAGCACCTCCTCTACACATCTTTTAAATACCCAGGGATGGTGTCAGGTCTGTAGAGACCCTGCGTGTCAAATGCTTCTGGTTTTGTATCCATAAGCAAACTTCATCATGCACATATGTCAAGAGCCTTATTTTTATATTCATCATTGGTTCCAAATTTTCTGTCTACCTCAACTGGTAAGAGCTGTCTGCATTCTGAGTGTTCATTTGTGGTGTATGAAGCCCGAGACACAGGAACTGCAGCACGTACCTTGAGCTAGGCTCTGGCAGAAACCATCCTGCCTCTGTCAGGTGGCTGTACAGCTGTCTACCCAGGGAAACTGAGAAAGAGCAGAGTAAGGTTCATCACCTGCTGAACTGGCATTTGGCTATAATGGGAATGTTTAAAAGTAGCCAATAAAAAAAGACTATGCTATAAATTATTGCATTAAACATGGCATCGGAGTCTAGTTAACTCCAGTAGATTCTGACACATTCCATTCAGGAGTGCAGACAAGAATTTGGGTATGAATTCTCCTTTTAATTTGCCTTTGGAACCCAGTACTGAGTGACTTGAAAAGGGACTGACCTCTGCACATTTGGAAATACCACACGTTCAGGCTGAAAACTAACATCTCATACTCTGAACTATTTTGTAAAATCTTGTCTTTAATACATAAAATGGAAAACAAAGATCAACAGCCTGATCCCAGCAAGAGGAAGGGCCTGTTGAAAGAGGAGGACAATCTCTTAAAAGTAGAGCTCTGTCATCAATTATATTATTCTACTGCTCAGGCATTGTGGCCTGGCTAGAACAAGCCCATATAGGAAGACTTGGGGATTTAGGAGACAGTGCAATTCAAAAGCATTCGAATGAAATCTCACTAAGGAATCAATTAGCAACACGTTTCAGTACTTTTACAACCTTCCCCCCCATGTGCGATACAGCACCTTAGATAAAGAAGCAGGAAAAATACCTCATGAAGTTACTACTTCTACAGTTTGGGGAGATGAAAAAGAGAAATATTCTCTTTCTTCATGTAGTTAAGTGAAAGAAATGGACTGATGCCTTTGCAAGATAAAGACAAATTATATTTAAAATAAAAAGTTCTTGATGTGTCCTAGGTTTCAGCTCTTGGTGAGTGACTACTCTTTAAAGCACTTCTGAAATGCAGGTTTCATGTTTAAAAAGGTTCTTCAAGGTTCCTACTGAAGAGAAAAATGAGAAAAAATAATTATTTACTTCTACTCTGAATTATTGTTAAAGCATTCTGACTTTTCAGAGTGTGAGACCACAGCTGCCAGTCACACTGTTTTTATCAGATCTGATCTGAATGAAAGTCTTTTTGTTTTCAGTGAGCTTTTAACAGATGCCTGGAGATTTGGAATCAGGAATTTGCAACATATTATCTGACTGTGGCTTTAGCAGGTCTTCTCGCCTTTCTGATTCAGTAAATTTAATAGGGATGCTGCTATTTACCTTCTGGGCATGTTGTAAAAATTAATTCTTTGATGCCCCTTGTAGATGAACAGAACACTAACTTCTGATCATTAACATCCTTAGATTCAGCAAATATTCAAAGGCCAGGAGGGCCTTGATCTTGTGTCTGATTAGCTCAATTAGTCTGCTTCCTTTTATATAATTTTCAGACCTTTAAACTGCAGTTACAAATTGTTGTGAAATCACTAGTATTTTTTGTGGCTGGTAGTCTGCATTGCAAAACAAAGATTAAAGGACTTGGCAGAAGTCCCGCTTGCTTATACCCCTTCTCTTTCCATTTCCTTTGTCCTTGGAGATTGTTATAATGCAGCTCTGTGAATTTTCAGCTAGACTTTGCCAGATGTCTACTTCTTGCATATATTTGGAAGAAGTTAAGCTTAATTTAATTGTGCCCCAATTCAAGAGAGTATCCCTATGCTGGCAAGTTGATTAAGCATGGTGGTAATTTTAATTATCTTCTTATCTCTCACTAGAGTGCTGTTAGTGGAGCTGACGAAGTTAACCCCGTAGATAAATACCCTTTTTCAACTGAGGCCTCAGACAAGAAGGATAAAGCTTTCTTTTCAACATCAAAAATTAGCCTTCACCTGTCTTAAGCCATTTCTTCTCCACTTGTCTGTCCATCTGCAGATCACTTCCTTGCAAGAGAAACTGATATTACAGTTGAATCACCCTTATTACTACCTTGGGGATTTTTGTCCCATAGATAATTTTGCACTTGTCTGTGATTCATTGCTGTCTTTTACCTGTGACAATGCTAAGTTGGCTACTCATGCTTTTCTCCTTGGCCAGATGTTCCCTCTCCACATGACTAATTCTATTGTGTAGGTTCAACAGAAATGGCACTAGGCCAGCATTTAAAGGATGTAAGTTAGTGCATTGAAGATTTGAGGAGATACAGTGTCAGTTTTACATGTTCCATTCATGGTAAAATCATAGAGATACACAAGGCTAACATTTCATTTAAGAATCAAACACATTAAGATACCATTTTTAAGCATTGCATTAAAGTGCCATGTAACTCATTTCATTTTGTTTCTGAAAATACTCTGTCAAAAGCCTGTAGGAGAAACAGCAGAGTAATTTAAATATCACTTTGCTTCCCAATAATGAATTTTATATTCAGTCATTCTACTCCAGTGAAAAAGCTCACATCTCTGCTAGCATGCTTTGGTCACTTGTCCCTGTTTTCTGCTGGGTGTGCACAGAATCTTGAGTGTACTTTTGTATACTTTATTGTCTAGGTTTTAATTAAAACAAAACAACAAAAGCTTGGAAAGAAGAACGAAGGGGGACTCCATAAATGACAAGGTAAACAAAGGAAAAAGGTCGTTACTATAACAGAATTGTAACATCCCAGTATGTAATATCTGAATTTTTCATACATTTTATGAATATCAAGTCTTTTGCAGACTTTCTGTGCATCTCAGGTTATCAATAAATACAACAGGATTCCTGCTTGCCTTATAAATACACAGAGTTAGCATTCAGCTATAGAGACATTTAACTTGCCCTGGATCTCCAACCTGGCAAAACATCTGAGAACAGATGTACAAAAAATAGTGGGGGGTGTGTGTGTGTATATATATATATATATATATGTACATATATGTGCATATGTTTACAGGATCCCTCATGCCGTGAGAGAGAGCAAGCTGGCTGTGGTGGTCCAGCAGCATAGTACTGACTCATTTTCTAATAAAGCTATCAAACGGGCAGAAGAAATCTCAGCTCATTCACATCCAAGAACAGTGTGGGAGAGAGTAAAACACTCTGCATACATTTGTAGGACTTGAAACTGCTCCTTTCAACCCAAAACACTGTATAAAATTTCCTCACTTTAATACAAACTATAATTGAGGCATTCCTAAGGCGACACACAGCCTCTGCTTAAACAGTAAAAAGAAACAAGGTATACCAGCTAAAAGGAGTGAGCGAAGAATATTTCCTGCAATGGCTATTTAGGCAGGAAGAATATCATACTGACAGCACAATCTCACCTCTGGGATCAAATACAGTCCTGCCCAGCACTGAAACTGCCACATGAACTTCCTGAGTTCCTCCATTTTGCATCTCATTTGCAGAGAACTACCTCCAGTTATACAGAGATACAGGCATTACTCTGAGAAGCTTGCTCAGACCTGGGAGAGATTTGTTCTAGTTATTGATTCCTTGTGACAATTTCTGCAGCCCCTGAGATCCTTTGAGATCTAACATTAAAGTACTGGCCAGGCCCAATCTTGCATCACTTAGAAGAGCTGATGGGTTTGCATCCTAAGGGAATATTGATCTACTACAAATAATATTTTTTGTTTGTTTGTTTCAAGCAAGCTGAAACTCCAAAGGAGAGAGAGAGAGAGAGAGGGAGAGGACAGGAGAACTCTTTGCCAGTGCTTATTGAAAACATCAGAATAGACTAACATTGCCTTGAAAACTTGCAAAGTGAATCTAAAACTTGATGGCGAATGTAATAGGGAGGGAAAGCTCAGGCATGAAGAATGCGATTTATATATGGCCCCTCTGCTTAAGTGAGCTTGAACAATGTCTGGCACAACTAACCCTTTAAAATATCATTGCTGTTTATTTGTTTACAAAGGACTTCAGAGGCTGGAAAATAAAGAGGAGATGCTAAAGGATAAACCAACTGAAAAGCATCTTCTCTTCTTGCTGGTAAAGAATTCAGAACAGGTGTTGTCAGCCTGTTACTGCAGCTATCAGCTGGTATCAAAAGCAGTTGGCAATGCTCTCATCATGCAAAAATTCCAATCAAATTTCTCAGTATATTCTAATTACTGTAGTGACACTTGTTGTGGGCTTAAATGACTACTGTATCACAGCAGACAGGTCTGCCTTCTATTTAGGGTGTATTGGCTCTTAAATTCCCGCTTCCTCTAATTGCACATCTGTCTTACCAAACAAATTTAGAAGTCCACATTTTTTCTTCATGCTTTAGTCCTCTGCACATCAAAGGTTACGTTCTTGCTGCCATCTCTCATCTACATTGTGATTATGTCCACTCCAGCTTCAACCCAAGAAAGCAAACTTTCTTTTCTTTTCTGCACACATTATCACCTTGCAAAGGGATTTATCCAGATACTGGCTTATTCTGATGACTGTGCTGATGGTACTCATATATAGGCATTTATTTGGAGCTCTAGCACAGAAATACAGAAATGCCACGTCTAAAATGTTTCTTTTGTGCCCCATATTAAACATATAAAACAGCAAAGGATTATACATGCTTTTCCACCCTGAAGGTCTTAATTTCATTCATACCTATGAAAAACATCTAGCATGCAAAGAGGCCACCAAGGTCTATCTGTGGCACAGTTAGTTGATGCATTTTACTTCACTTAGAAACACTGAATTTATCACTTATGTTCCTGATCTGGACTCATTTCAGATAAGACAGGGAGCAGTACAAACTTCTCTCTTGATTTTAAGAGATATTGGATAATATTTTAAGAGATATCCCTATCTCTGCATATTATTACTCCTGAGAAACAAGCATTTACATACAGCAAAGCATGCATAAAAAGCAAACTACATTTAGCTTCCACAAGCACAGTGGTCAAGATGGTTAGTGAATAAATGTAGGAAACTGTAAAAAGTGGGAACATATTACTGTAATTTCCATTCCTCTTTTTGCTGTGCCTCAGTTGAATTTTACTCCAAAGAATTTAATCTCTTGCTGATAAGGCCACAGATTAACTTTCCAAATTAATCCCCACATACCTCTGTGCTCTTATGGTCCAACTGATGCAGAACTGCTCTCTGCAGCAGTAACTTAGTCAACACAAACGTCCTTTTTACACTATGAACCTGAACTCCAGAAGTTTTCCCCGTTGCATGGTAATGACAGAAATCTGATGCTTGGGTAGATATTGTGCCTCAAGCTTTAGCTAATCTCAGTTTCATGAAGTTAACCATGTATACTGATTTTGGCAAGTACAAATTCAGTTAAATTCTGTTTGTGAGAAACTGTGTTTCAGATTGCCTTGAAAGTTACTGTGAAGACACTATGAAATTATAGGCGTTACGGAACTGCAGTTGTGCATCAAGAAGAAGCACACACACACACACACACACACACACGCATAATCCTTTGGAAAAAATCTGGGAGCAACAAGATCATTGATTTTTGTCCTCTATGAACAGACCACTCTTCCAGAGCACAAAACCTCTAGCTGCAATTCCAGTAACTTAAACAAGAGATTGACTGTAAGCAAACATAACGGTTGTCATCATCTAAAATGTGAAAACTGCAAAAACTGAGAAAACAAACAGCGTAAGGGGTTTGAAATTCATCTCTCAAATATAATCTGCACTATTCTTATGCTTATAGGGTAAAAAAATTGCTGCCACTCTAGTTTTAAAGTTTACCTTACTCCTTCAGTCAATTTTCTGTTATATAACCAAACATTTATACTTTTTTTAGAAAGAAACTGTTGAGTTGCCCATCCCTTCCTTGCTGCTAGAGAGTAAATCTACAACCATAATGTATGATTACTTCTGAAGAAGAAGAACTTATGTTTTGGACCACAGATGGAGAGAGCATTAATTGCTTAATGATAATTTACACAGTTAGAAGCTTGCATCGCTTTTTTTCCCTCTTTATTCTCAAAACAAACTGTTCTGTCACAACATTTATTTAAAATCCTTTCCACTTATGATATCCATTTATGCCACAGAGTGCAATCTCTTTGTATGAATGCTTTTCTATGTGTTCAGCTAGGCTCTTCCATCTCACGCTGATGTAATGACAGTCCCAGCACTAATATTACAAGTGAGCTCATTGACCTATAATCTTACTATGAATCATCATGTAAGCTGAAACAAGTAGATGATGTGGGCTATATCCCATCCACTACCAGATCTGCACAATAAAATGATACAGAACTATCTGAGGTCTCATGTAGGGAAGCACAAGAACAGAAACTGCAAGTTCTTTAAAACATATATTGCAAGTTCCAGCTGAGTCTCTACTTTTAGACTTGAGAATTCTTGGTTTGTATTACTATCAGTGCTGACCATCACTCAAGTTGCTGTTTTATTTTGGATTATTCAGATTTTTCTCCCACATTAATTTTTATTTCAAGCAACTGCATTTCTAGTTGTGAAAAGGGCTGTTTATACACTTAAACTGGCAGACCTAAGACTGCTTTCCAGAACTATGTTAACCAGCCCTGGCTGAAATCAGACCAAGGGCATATCACTTTGGCCTAGCTGTGTCTCTCAGAAAGCCTCAGGCAGATGAGGAGGAGCTGCAGCAGATCTCCTGCTTTAGAAGACTGGTAGCCAGAACCATAATACGTGTTTTGGAGCTCACTGTCCTGCAGTCTAGGCACAAATACAAAATGACAAACAGAATTTTGCATCAATCCTCTGCCAATTAAGACTAAGATTAATTTCAAAAATGAGTGTTTTCAAACACATTACAATTTGGAAGAAAGACAATTTTCCATAGCAGAAGTAAGACTACACTTCTGTCTGTTACCAACTTTATTTTTAGACGTCCAGACCGAATTTAATTGAAGCTATCTATGCTCTCAAAGTAAAGAATTCAGAGGAGGTTTTTTTATAGTTTCATATACAAAAGTACAATTGCTCCCCTGGAGCTGGATTTTTTTATTATTTTTTTTTTTTCATCTTTAGGCTTACCCAGCTCTTTAAATCATTCCACGATGGTTTCTCTTCAATTGTTACTTACTTTGACGTTGTGTCTGAATTGAACACTGGGTTCTGGTTGATCATCAGCGTGGAGTGCTATTGTCATACACTGGGACAGAGAGTGGACTTCCTGCTGAAAGAATGGCCACGGCAGTTACACACGCTGATCCAAAACATATTCACATGCACATACAACACACAATAGCTCAAGAGAAAAAAAAAAAAAAAAGAAAACCTCTTTAGGCACATAAAGAAATGCTGTCTATAAAATCATCCTGTTACAAAAGGCCAGCTGTTACAATGACTGCATTATACAGGGAACAAACAGGGGTATCTTTTTTGCATACAAGCACTTTTCACTTGCAGCTTTAGCATTACAGTTTTTTTTTTTTTTTATGCTGCCTTGGCCGCTTAAACAGCTGCTTTCCTGCCTTTTTTTTTCCTAAAAAGGTGACCATTTTTCACGCACACTACAGCTTTTATGTGATTGTATGATGGTTTTCTGGTCTTTTTTTTTTTTTTTTTTTACCTATGTGGGTAAAATTAACAGTGAATCCTGACTTATTTAATAAACTTTATTAAGCCTTTGGGGAAACCTCAGTGTGCTCATATGGAGAGGCAATATAGAATGTACCCACTGTATCATGACACAGAAATTACAACTCTAAGCAAGAAATAAATGGCATTCCAGAAAAAGCAGAAGGAACAACATTTAAGGAGTTAATAATGAACCACTTGTCTTCATTTTCAGATCCTTTAATCCTGCTATTGTGCAGTTTCCATACAGTGCTAAATTGAATTACTGCATCGTTTTTTACAATTTCTTCACACAGTTGACCCAGTTTACAGCAGGTTTGAAAGCATTATCATCGCTTAAGGTTCAAAGATGCTGCACTGTATTGCATTACAAGTCAATCAGTGCAGGAGTATTTTGATGTAATTTTGCTTTTGGATATGGAAGAACAGATATCCAAATGAAGGATGGTATTTCATTCTGTCATAACAATGTCACCTAATACAGCATGTCTGGTTTTTACAGTATGTATAGTCTCTTATTTTTCTGGTGCTTATAAAGTGAATCCTCAGTTTATGCCTTCCAGGGGTTTTATTAACTTGTCCAAGAAGAGGTTTTTCAAAAGTTCTAATGTATAGCTTTTCACCAAATATATTTAGTTGGATACCACTAAAAAACCCTAAAAATTAATGCAGCGCTTCTTATACATTATGCCATGTCTAAAATGCTCCAAGTGAGACATTTTTTGAAACCTTCCTATTCTGAAGGGCAGTGCTCTCTGCAGCTTTTTAGTACACAAATACCGTGCTCAGTTTAAATACATTTTGAGCAGTGTGTTTTAGGTAACGCATTTCGTTCTCTCAAGGTCATTCTTTATGCTTCAGGTGTTAATTTGTGTTGTTCTTGAAGTATTCTTATTATTGATAGTAGAGTCCTTGGTATATGTTATATTGAAATATTGCTAATGTGTGAACTGTAACATTAAATTTTTAATCTAATCAATCAAATGGCATGCATATGCAGTAGATGCTTGGCTTTTACTAAGATTAATTACCATGTGCTGTGAAAATGAACTCTGTAAGGTGAAATATGGCATGTGAACAGACACACGCAATGAGAAGAAAAGAAAAGAAAGCAAATTGTGCAAAGGGATGAGCACTGTAATAAGTTAATGACTACTTCTGTCATTCAAAACATATGCATAGCCTTTAAGACAACACAAAACAAAGATTAAAGTCATGTTAAATCAACTATCTATTAAAGCATTTAGAGCTTTTCTCCAGATTCTACATGAAAATTATGCAATCTGTTGCAAAACTAAACACTTGTCTCCCAGATGGTGCTCAGAGTCTGTCTGAGCAAACACCCCTTCCATGCTCTGTGTAACAAATTGTGCATATTTTTTGTTCACTCTGCTTCATTTTATGCCTTTGAGGACGTTTACACTGAACACGCCATGTAGAGATGACTGAATTTGCATTGTAAAACCCAGTGATGATGTATTTATATACCTGATTGCAGTCATGAAGTGGAGAGTACTTCATCATGGAAAATGGCAGTATCTCTCTTTTCACTGGCTGGAAGTTACAGATGTATTATGCCTACTGATGATACTGATCTGGGTGTAATTCTCACAGGTCAGTGATACCCGCCCATTAAATAATAAGTAGCTAATTGGGTTTTTCTGAACTGTGCTGCAAAGTTAAGCTTCTATGGCAGTGTTTTGAGGGAGTGTTTTACCATGCCAAATAACAGTTATGATTGAAATGGGAATAAGATTAAAGCTGCACTAATACTTTTATAAAGTTATTAAAAGATACATTATTCATGCATTAGAAACATAGGGATTACCCTTCTAGCTGAGACTATGGTCTGGCTAAAAACCGATGAAAACACACTAAAGCATGAGAAAGTCACCTACAATTGAGGCTGCTATTCGGGCTTTTTCTTCTTGCCACATTTTTCTTTTTAGTATTGTTCTGCCTTGTTTTCTACTTGTAAAACGCAGATAATAGTAGTTCCCTATTTCACAAGAGTGGAGTGAAGATTAGTACACTGCTTTTGGTGAATTAGTCAGATTTGTGGCAGGGAACTAAATGTGTATCTGAAATTGGCAGACACTCCTTTGCTGAGAAGCCCAGTCTGATTATCATTTCTAAACAGTTTCTTCCATACCATTGCAGACACAGAAAAATAGTTCTCCTTTTGAGATTTAGTCAGCTATCTGGTCTACAAAAGACCCCAAAATATAGCAATATTTGTTTAGTCTTAGTATCATTAGGTGAAGGTACTCACTTGCATAAACGGAACGTAAAGCTTAAGCAATGAGGGAACTTGAAATAGATTTCCCCGATGAAGTACTCTGCAATGTCTTTCTTTTGCCTTGTTCTTTGTTTCAGCACCTGTCATAGAAGAAGTATGTGTATTAAGTGACAAGAGAACTAAAAAATTAAAGTAAAATGATATCTTTTTATTTCATTTTTGTAACTTTTTAATAGAGGAGTAATTGTCTCCATTAATCAGTATAACTTTTGTTAAATCCATGGGGCTTTAGAGACACTTTAATATAACTTCCATATTTTGGAAGGATGAAAGCAATAAAGTTCAAAACTTGGATACATGGAATTTAGATATATAATGCAGCAAAACTGGTGAATTTAGCTGGAAAATCCTCCAAAACATATTTTTTTGAGTCTTCAAAATGCCAAGGGAGACAATCAGCATGGCAGATAGTAAAACTCCATATGATGCCTCAGAGCAGGGTCAACTATGAATGTTAAATCAGGGTTTTGTCCAGTCAGACCTGAGCATCATCAAGGACAGATTCCACAGTCTCTCTGGACAATCTGGTCTACTGCTTTAACCACCTACATTGAGGAGAAACTCTATTGCTACATCTGACATCTCTTGCTACCTGCCCTTTTGAGAGAATACAGATCCATCTTCAGAGATGGAACAGTCAGCTCGCACCCTTTTAGCTGTCCTGTCCCACTCATACCTTCCCATTTGGGCTACAAAGATACTAAATAATGCTTCTGAAAACCTGGCTGAAGTCTAGGTAAAGAGAATCCACTGCTGTATCCTGAGCCATTAAGCCAGTCATTTCATTCTAGGAAGCAGTCAGGTTGGTCAGGCACAGCTTGACCCTGGTAAATCTGTACTGGCTGGTAGCAATCACCCTCCTGGCCCTCAGGTGCCTGGAAATGCTTTCCAGGAGGCCTTACTTGGAATTGAATTGAAGCTTTATGGCCAGCAAACGCCCAAGACCCTCCTTATCTTTTTTGAAGATGAGCATAACATTTGCTTTTCCTAGTCACTGATTGCCATGTTTTCAAAGATGACAGCAGCCTTCCAGTGACATTGGCAGTTTTGGATGCATCTTGTTCAGTGCCACGGACTTTGGACAAAGCCCTGAATAACCAACCTGTTCATGTTGATCCTCCTTTAAGGAGGGAAAGCCAGACTAAAGTCTCCCTTCAACCTCAGCTATTCTATGATTCTGTCTGTATGTCCAGCTTAAGTAGTCCCTCACTTTCTATTAAATCTACACTGTGCTTGTATAGGTACATTTGGCATTACAATGCAGATTGTCCAGTTTCCTGAGTAGAGCAGTCTAACCCTTCATAATCTGTGCAATATGATATGCCTGTTTTAAATTTATGAAGCTGTAAACCAATTTCCTGTACTAATAAACACCTCTTTCTTCATTCCTATTTATCCTCCTTTTAAAATTACTGCACTGCCTTGCTCTCTTTCTCTTGTCTTGTAAAATGGAAAAAATGGGGAGGGGTGGACCCACAACAACAAAAAAAAATTGCAGCTCATAGAAAAAAATGATACTTGGGGAGAATCCAAGATCAACAGACCAGCAAGCCTACTCACTGTTCTTTATCATTTTGGCTCTCTTCCAGCCCCTCTAGGCTTCTCTCTCTCTCCAAACTGCTTTCTGCATTCCCACATATGTTATAGGAAGTACTATGATTTCAGAGAAATGCTTTAAGTTTGTAACAGCTTGATCTGCAGAAGTAGCTGTCCAGTTTTTTAAAGGAGGAGATGAGAGGAGTTCATTGCTCTGTCTTAACGTGCATATGTTAACTTGATTATTCTTAACAGAAGATCTGTATGGGTATAGTATCACTGAAGGAGAAATGGATGCCTTTTGCATGCAATTAGTGGACATAATTATCTGTAAAACTGTTTGGTTTTGGATTGCTCTGGCAGTACAATAAATATTTCAAATCCAGCACACATCAGACCTGCCAACATCTTTACAGTGAGAAGCACAATTGTTCAGCTTTGTATTTTGTCACAAAAATGATCCATTTTTTTAATGCAGTAGGAAAGATGGTACAAAAAGGCATTGATGAGAGTGATTTTATCTGTATTTTTAATAGATCCTTTCCAAATGCAGTAAATCTTGAAAATTGCCAATAGTGTCTGCAGAGAATACTTCAACTCTTCTGATCTGTGGGGCCACAGGTTGGGAACAAGTTCATAACTTAAAAGCTTAAGCTATGAAGACTTACTTAATGTAATCATTATTGGAAAAAAAATCTTTAAGTTTGAAACCTAAAGGCCAAACTCCATTTTTGACACTATAGCTAGCCAAGATCTACCTAATTTACCCCTTTGCAAAGCACTAAATATCCACTAGAAACAAAAATCTACATCATTTGGCACAGACTGTGCTCTGGCCAGGGCTTCCTTTGAAGCCACTGGATGTGGCATGAATGTTCAAAGGGAAGCTGCAGTCAGTCTGCAAATACTCAGGTCCACTAGGCAAGCTGGAGTGACAGCGACATCACAGGAAACATTAGCAGAGGTGTGAGAACAGCTCCCATTTAGAGGGAGCCTGAACAGGACTGGCTCTTGCTGCTGCTGCTTTACCTGCTCCTGACCAATTCCTACAGCATTTCCAGGATTTGAGTAAGGTTTTGTGAAAATCACATTTTGGAGCTGGGAAAGCGCTTGAGCATCACAGACTTACACCTGTCTCATTACCAGAACACTGCAAGCAACCACCATGCAGGTCAGGACCTCTGAGTGAACTGGGTACCACTTCATACATGGGGGTTTTTCTTACAAAATGTGAAAATGGCAGCAAACTTGAGGGGTGAGGGGAGCAGCCTTACAGTAACGTTGCCTGGAAAAGCCTGTTTTGTTTCAATTATCCAGGGACATTCATTGAACTTTCAGCCTGAGATCAGGCTCTGAGAGAATACAGACATATACTATGCCATGAATATATAGAATCATGGCTTTTTCAAGCTTAACTGCCCCTTTCACAGTTAAGCTGAAGGAAACTGGTCATTCCAACAAAAAACTGCATAGTCCAAGTGATGACATAAGTGTTCCAACATTGATGGATATCTGTATGTTCAAAACTATTGGAAAGATTTTCTTATATATAATGTTCTTCACGCATGTAAATGTGAGAGATAAGACTTGGTTATTGTTAAATGTGTTGCAAGACATGCATCTTCAAGTGAGGAGGGAAGGCTGTTAGCAAACCCTGATGGTAGTCTGCAAATTCAGCACAGTATTCCAGGGACTAAGAGTAGGGGAAAAAAAAATCCCTCATACTGAGATTGAGACAGGCTGATTTAGACCAGCTCCAAGCAGAAACAAACTAACTCAGCTGAGCACATAGCTACAACAGCCAAATAAATAAGTAATGTTTAAAGCTCCTGCATATCCCAGCTACCCCCAGTTTTCCATCTGTAGATGCAAGAAACTTCCGTAGAGACATATATTTAAATTCTCACTTTGACTCCTACTTTTCATTGCTTTTACTGCATCCCTAATAACAACAACAATCACACAAAGTTGCTCATTTGACTTTCAGAGTCGGTGCACAGTGGGGCTGGAAACACGCAGGTTTTGGATGCAGTCTGCCTTGTGATGCCAGGGAGTGCCTGTTGCCATTGTTAATTAAGTACGACATTCCCTCTCTCCATTGCCTCTAACCATACCCACTTTGAGCTCTGTAGCATATAAATATTGCAGTTTACTGATGGGTGAAGAACAGATTTCCAGGTTTAAGACTTATGTCGGCTGCAGCTGCTCAGTGAAAATTCTGGCTTTTAGGGAGGCTATTTTAGGGTTGTTCATTTGTTCGGTGAAAAAGTCAGTCTGCCTGTTGACCAGTTCAAGTTACAGAGCCAAGCAAGTAATTTTAGCAAAAGTGACTCAGTTGACCTGCCACGTTACAGAACCACAGAATGGTAGGGGCTGGAAGAGACCTCGAGAGATCATTTAGTCCAATCCCCTGCTAAAGCAGGTCCACCTAGATCAGGTCACACAGGAATGTGTCCAGGCAGGTTTTGAGAACTGGCTCCAGAGAAAGAGACTCCACAATTCTCCTGGGCAGCCTGTGCCAGGGCTCTGTTACCCTTACAGTAAAGTAGTTTTTCCTTAAGTGGAACTTTTTTGTGTTCCAGCTTTTTTCCATTACCCCTTGTACTATCACAGGCAATGTGATATTGGCTTCAGTCAGACTTTTAGACTAGATCCACAGAGCAAAACTATATAAATACTATTTCTTACCCAGTCATTCCTAGTCACAGAAGAAATGCCTAAAATCTGAAGGAGAATGAAAGGAAACTATGTAAATAGGACACCAGAGAAAGCAAAACAGCATTTAAGGGAGAGGTGAATGGCATGGTCAGTGGGGCAGACAATGTAATATGAGTCAGGCAGAAAGGACACAGTAAAACACTAAAAGAGACCAAAAAAATAGATCTCTGCTATAGCAACATCATCCAAATGACAAATTAGCAATCATGTCCATTATACAAGGCACCTGTCAGAACTCAACAGTGCTAAGCCCACACACATTGGCAAATGCCCATGTCCTTTTACATTTCATAAGGAATTTATTCTGGCTACTTCTTATTTGATCCTTAAAACAATTGAGGAGTCTGTTTTTAACCAAGTGTTTTACCTCTTCTGCAGTCCATCCACTTCAGACATAAGAGAGGAGAGGAGAGGAGAGGAGAGGAGAGGAGAGGAGAGGAGAGGAGAGGAGAGGAGAGGAGAGGAGAGGAGAGGAGAGGAGAAGAGAATCACTCTATGATCTATAATTATTTATTTTATCAAGAGATGAAGGCATCTTTTCTTTCCATCAATTAAAGAGGCTACTATGGTTTATGAATTCATAGAATCTTTACAGTTGGAAAAGACCTTTAAGATTGAGTCCAACCAGTTACCTCACATTGCCAAGCCCATCACTAAATCATATCCCTCAATACTTCATCTATGCATCTTTTTAATATCTCTAAGGAAGGTGATTCCACCACCTCCCTGGGCAGCCCATTCAAATGCTTAATAATCCTCTCAGTGAAAAAGTTCTTCCTAATGTCCAATCTAAACCTCCTCTGGTGCAACTGGAGCCCATTTCCTTGTGTTCTATCATTCGTTACTGGAGAGGTCAACCCTCACCTCACTACAACTCACCTTCAGGTAGTTGTAGAGAGTGATCATATCTCCTCTCAGCCTCCTCTTTGCTAGGCTAATTCCCTTAATTCATAATCCAAAAATATATTTAGAACCAGTTCCATATGCAAAATCAAAGCTCAGTGCTCAGAGGAGGGGAAGGTTAGCAGAATCAGAGTCTATCCATGAGCTGCTATGCCCTTTTGTCACTCTCAACTCACTGTGTTTTCAAGAGTATCATCTGGGATATTACACTTCAGGCTTTTGTTATTATTTATAAAATCAGCAATATGTATACAAGGCTCTGTGTGTATGAACAGATGGATGCATGTTCTATCCAGAGGTGGTATCAATTCAAAGCTTCCCTGTCTGTGGGGTTTGTTTGGGTTGTCTTTTTTTTTTTTTTTTTTTAGCAAAAAAAGACTGAACTACATATAATAAAATGCTGATGCAGTAACAAAGGTTCAATAATTACTATAAAAACAGATTTGGAATGATTTACATTCAAACCTTGAATATTTAAAATCTAATAGAAAATATTAGCATGTTAATAATTGAAATCACAGGAATGTATAATGAGATTGCACTTACTACAGTATATTAACCATTATCTGCAGCTTGATAGGAAAATGTTTAACCTCAAAATAAATAGGATGTGCATTCTGTAAGCCCCTTAAGGCTTTGTTACTGTTAAGCCAATATGATCCTTGAAAAACACGTACATGTGTACATCTTGTGAAATTAGGAGTACAACATGTACTCTCACAGCACTTCTCTTTGTCTGAGAATAGTCCTTTTATCCGTAAATCTGGGAGGGAAAAAATGAAAGCACTGAAGAGGGACCTCACAACAAAAGATTGCAATAAAATTAGCACTACATCAGTGTCGGTTTTCTGAATTTGCCAGTCTTTCACATACTGTTGCCTTTATCTTTCTAGAAATTTTGGTGTATCAGCTCAGCAAGCTGGCAGTAGAAACAACATAATGATTTTTGTTTGGGAGGCAAATGTTTTATGACTTCAGACCTGAAATACTGAGAGTTTTAACCTCCATCCATATTTATATTTGTCCTCCATTTCTTCAATTCAAATGTCCTTTCAGAGAAGATTGGTTTTGTGTAGAGAGAAGATAAAAATCAGAACCCTTACCTCACATGTAATAAATTCTTCATCTTTATTCATCCCAAATACTGGTTGAGTTAGAGGAAAAAAGAATCTCAGGTTCTAGTACCTAACAATTCATATTCAACTTAGAGGTAAAACTATAACAAGGTGCTGTGGGGAAGAAGAGAATGCTTTCTTTCTTCCAGTCTGTATCTTATTCAGAACTACAAATATTGAAATAGTCTTATTAGAAAGGTTACTAAATTGCTGTGTGGCAGAATCATGACAAAATGTCTGACAGCATGATTATAAAGGGTCTGTTGTGATTGTGCAGCAGACAATTGGTGCTACTATTGTTTAAACTGGAAATCCAGCAAAAAATTAAAGTATTCCACGTTCTTAAGTATAGGCACTGTCCAGTCATGAACATGAGGGGTTTGGAGCTTCTGTTTGTTGCTGCAAGCTGAAATGAGGTGAGGTGAACTGCAGCAAAGCCTTTGGAACAATTGGTAAAGATGCATAAATTACTGTGAAATGCAAGTCAAAAGAAATTGGCATTCAGGAAGGCCAGACAGCGCAGACAGTCCATTATCCCTGTAACCACATAACTGACTCAGACACAACTGCTTGATCAATCTGGAGGCAGATGTTGTAGCTAGAAAACTATTTTAACAGCTTGGCATCTGGGTGCTGTGATTGCTGAAAGAAAGAAGGCTGGTGCAATCCAATGAGGTGAACTGCAGCCTGTTGTGGACTTCTGATTATAATTAAATATGCTTGCTTCATAGGGAAAAAAAACAAGTAAAGTAACAAATGTAATTAGAAAGTGCAATTTACGTTTTTCAATTAAAAATAAGTTGTGTGACCTAGAAAGCTGATAGTATAGGGAGCTTTTCCCATTAACCCCTAGAAGTTTTAAGAGAAGGGCTGCACTAATAACAGTTTACAAAAGTGTTTAGCATTAAACCTTGATTCAGCCAAGAATTTCTCAAGCATTTGAGCTCAAAGAAGTCCTACAGCCAAACACAACACTCCTGTGCCATGTTGAATCAGAGACAAACTGTCCATAATGCTATGTTATCTGACTTATTTCATTTGCTCTCATCCTTCCTGTGCATAGCAATGTCTCCACATGTTTTTCAAGTTTTGAGCAAAGTATATATGGGAAAATATCAGGCAAAATCGGTCTGTAGACTATGAGTGATATAAATCCTTTATGGGTTCAGTATGGATTTATTCTAGTTGAAAATCTGACGCTGTTATGAAAGATTTACATGGAAAAGTATGTCAAGTATAACATTTTTCAGTGATTTGGAATTACACAGCCTACGTAAAATACTTGTTTATTGCTCTGTTGATGTTTATGTGAGAAAATAATAGATTTTTTGTTGAAATATTAATGTAAAATAATAGAAAAGAGGCAAAAAAATATACCTGCTTCATACTGTTATATGTTAAAATTACATGCTACATAAAATGCCAGTGTCTTTCATCAGTACTGGAAACTAAGTACCTCTGCCCTTTTTCCTTCCCCCCGATCACCTTAACAGCACAATGGGTTTTGATGTAATATAAGGCCACTGTTGTATGCAGCTCAGTATCTTGGCCAAGGAATTCTTGGTATTGTAGAGAATCTGATTCCTCTTACATGTGATTCCCTCTTAATTTCTGATAAACAATGCTAAAATTAACATACTCTTCTAAATCACGTTGACTGCTGTATTTCTCTGTTGTGCCAAACTCATTTTTCTGCTTTTAGATGAAAGCAGACTAGATTTTTCTGTCATTAGACATCAGTGACATTACTTAAGACTTGGAGATTTTTCTTTCATTCTGTTACACCTAATGTGCTTCAGCGTGGATGTGGCCAGAGGAAAAACACCACAAGCCGAAGCTGTCTAAAGAATCTTCCAGTGTAAGAAAAAAAGAGTAACTGATGTTCTCCGGTCCATGCAATTCAGTAAAAGTTTAATGCTTTTAAATCAAAAAATGGCTGAGCTGGGCCATTTAGTTTACTAAAGGCACATATTCTCTTTTTATTTTCCTCTGTCAATTGGCTAAAGCTACCTGCTAGTTTTAAGTATCTCATCATATCAATGTTTTTTATTTGTTGAAGTGGTTTTCAAGAAAGTCAGAGAGCATAAGAAGTCCTGCTCTCATTTTTATCTTCACTGTCTTAGGATAAATACTTCCTAGCCTCCCATCACATAAAAAGGAATGATTAGCCTAAAAGAGTTTAAAATAAACCCTTAAAGGACAAAATTCAACCTGTTAGAGGTCAGGATGTTAGAGAAAATACATTAATATAGAGGAAAATTACAATATCCCCTGCACCTACATGAAGAGCACAACAATCATATTAGATGGCTGGAAATCTCCCAGATGGATGTGAGGGAACAAGGAGAGAGAACTGCATGTAGAGGCTAGTTTATTGTGGAAACAATGCTGCATTTGCAACTGAAGGCAGGTAGGAAAGATTCTCTGTACTTAGGTATGTGCTAAGCCAAGTGAGGACTGAAGATAGCTGGACATGTACAAGTCCAGCTCTGATACAGTCAGATCAGAGATATATCTGAAGTGTTTTCAAATGGCACAGCACAAGCACATTAGAGTCTTAAAAAGACAGACATTAAATGAATTAGAATTTAGAGACAATTGACTGGATGCAGCTTCTATGCAGGAAAACTATCGTGAAGAAGTAAATGATATTTAAAAGGCAAGTGGTTAAAAAAAAAGAAGTCACTATAAACCTGAAACTAGTGTGATCATGAATAATCAGAAAAATAAAGAAGAACAGGTATACAAACAACTGGAGCAATAGACTGATGGCTATGTGAGGTTTTTTGTAAGTTAAAACATGCATAAATATTGTCAAGGATAAGAGCATAAAATAGCCAAGCTGCATCATACATTTATAGCAAGAGTAGAAGAATTCTATAAAACATTTGCACACATCAGGACAATATGATGGGAAAAAAAGGTGACGGGAAACTAATCATGACTTTACAATTCAAAAGGCAAAGTTTTATTATAAGAGCTGGTCTTGTAATTGAAACCTAGATTGCTACCTGAACTTTCAAGCAAAGATTGTTGTTCTGGCTTTTAGGATAGGGACTGTCATTACAAACATAGATGAGCACAATAATGACACTGTTTTCTTTTACTGAATATGGAAGGCTAAATAAATTAAATGCTAACTCAGATCTAATTCTGAACTTTGCAAGAAAACAGAAATGGAGAACGTAATGATCTAAGTGCTGGTGTTCAGGATTGAGGTCCAAATGCTGCTGCATTTATTCACTGGTAAGTTAAAAACAGAAAAAGAGTTTGTGTGCACCATCAATTTATATATACTTGTGTAGATATGTATATAAGATAGAAAACCCACAAAACCAGCCTACCCATTTAATTGCACTGTTTTAATTAAAAGCAGCATCTAAACATGTACTTCTGTGCAAATCTCCATAAAAGCACTCCCAGATTTAATTGCTTATCTTACATCAGATTATTGCCAGGTTTTGGTAAGTTGGTATAAATGGATATAAGAACGTTTACAGGGAGCTTACAGTGATTCAGTCAATGTAGCCAAGCCTATGTATGCTTAAATACATATATGTGTATTTATCAATGTTTGTGTGTATGTATCAATGTGTATTGACCCTACTGTATGATACACTTTATACTGTTAGTTATAACTTTACTATGAAATACTCCATCATATTTTTACGTTTAGAATTTTTTGTTTGATTAAAACAGACAAAAAAGAGACACTTCTGTCAAGAAAAGTCATTGTAGCCTTCTATGTGCTCAAAAAATTAACTTTCTTCAAGTGCCTACATCAAAATAACAGAAACTGAAGCATCCATGAGATATAGTTACGTTTGAAATGGCAGACTTCCTCTTGTGTCTCAAAAGCTGTGAGTATTTCTACTGATAATCACAGACATTAGCCAATGAGCCCATATGCCAGTAATAACATTGCAGCATTAATGAAGTGTCTTTTTTTCTGCTGGTAATGAAATTCATTCTTGGCATTAGAACTCTGCCTTATATTGTGAAAGTAAATAGAAGATGAACAGAAATGGCATTTATTCATTAAAATTGAAAAATAGCAATTAAATCTTCTCCTCTTATCTTTCTGAATAATCTGTTCCAAAGTATCTAAATAGCAGGCAGCAGCAAACAGTTGTGGGTAAGGCTGATCAGGTAATAACAACCTCATTTAGTGTTTTTGAAACTTGTTTATATTTGAGCATATTTGTTTAAAAAAAAAACAAAACCCTTCAAATAAATCCATACAGAAAATAATCTGGAGAAGGCAGGAAGGCACACCATGGACAGAGGAAGCTTCTGCATTTTAGCAGCCAAATTAGGACTCCACAGAATTCAACACAAAGAGGTTTTTACCTCAGTCATTACACACCAAGAAAGACACTAGTGATCATAAAAGAGCTAGTGACCTACCTACCTAGACAGTAGATTTCTGTTCCAAACCCAAACATTCCTCAATAGAAACTTTAAGGGAACAAGGAGGTCTTCAGGAAACATTTCACCACTCAGAAGTCAGCATGCACTCTGAGTTCACTAACAGTCCTCGTCCACCTGATATTTAATGTTACTACAACACTTCAGCTAAAAGTGCTTGTCAATGGGAGTTAAGTATCATCATCCTCATAACACAATACATAACACAAGTGCCAAAAAGTAAAGGCTTTTTTTGAGATCACTCAGCTCCTATAAAGCTCTGCTAGGACACAGACTCATTCGCGTGAATGTTTCATTAGCTACATCTGTTCTTTTTGACATGCTATTTTCTATACTTCCTTCCACTTTTCTCATAGTAACACGGATCTGGTAGACCTACTTTGGCCTTTTTTATTCCCTAATAGATGCTCAGATGGTGAGATGGGCATACAGGATAACAACAACAAATTGGTTCCCATAAGAAACTGCTGGTTTCCTTCAGTGACTCTGTCTGAGCTAGATGAATTAAAAAGCCTAAGGTGATAATCCTCTATCTCCTCCCCCAGTCATCATTTGCTATCATTCCATATGTTCCATCCTCTTCAGAAAAGGTTAAAGTCAGCCTAAATTAAGAATATATCTCTTTTCTGGGAAAGACAAACACACCTGAAGAAGATGAGGAACTCATAACGTGGCAAGGATTATTTATCTCATGTATTTATGTAGCAGTCATGCAACAGGTTAAAGCAAAGGCGTGGATCACAGATGAGGAGTTAAGTGGGATACTGACAGAATTAAACATATTACCTGTTAAAACAAAGCCAACTTCCAATGCAGTTCCAGGTGCAACAACATTAAAAAATCCCAAACTAACAGCAAAACTGAAGGATATTACTGTTACCTGGTAAATCATTATAAACTGTACTAGTTATAACATCTCAGAGTCTTTCTGCCATGTGATGCTTTAGCTGAATAATAACTCTGAGATTGGTTTTAATAGTTTATTTCTGAAACACTAATTTAATTAAAATATTCCAGGAGCTGTACTGCAGTAATGAAGTGTGGATTTTTATCTACATTCTGCCTGGGGTCTCAGGGAAATTGCATCAGACTTACCATGTGTGTGGCAATCTCGATCTACAAATCTAAATGCTGGATAAAAAAAAAGCTGAAGCTACTTATCCCACCAATTTTTCATCACATCAGTCAAAATATTGCATGATAGCATCAGCCTTTTGAAATGGGAGATCTGAAAACTTCGGTTTTGTTTTTTAAATAAGAAATTTGTCAAGAGCCACTGCTCCTCAGATAAGGCTTTGATTTAGATTGATTTTGATTTATTTTTGTTTCTCTCTTTTTCTAGTTGAATAAATTTTCCTGAGAAATTCCCAGTCAGGGATAGACCAATGTCTTCTGCCAATAATGTTCATTTCCTCCTTGCTGAAGCATACAGAAAGCAGTGCAGATATGTATTAAAAGTATATGAAGTCAGGAAATTAGCAGTTTCAATTAAGTGCAAGATTAGAGGAAGACATTACAATGCTTAAGTGGGAGCTGGAGCACTGTTTTTCAAAAGACACAGATGTATGCTGAACAAGGAATTGAGAAGACATGCCTGTGAGCAGCTACCTGAAAACCTGACTTCCTGTCAAATCAGTGGGTGTTAAATGATGGTAAGGCAAGGAGGAGCTCTCTTTGCCTTTCCTGGCACCCAGAAAGGCTCAGCAGCAGCACTCGTCTGTATTAATGGCCCAGACAAAACCTACTGAATTACCCAGGGGCTTTGGATCAGACCCTGGTATTAAAAGTGCTTTATATTTTTGAAATCGCTAGTTAATAAATAAGGGGCCAGCAGATGCTACAAGAAAACAAAGCAGTATAGTTCATGGGATTTATTGGCCAATAAAACTTGTTGTTATTGTGAACTGCAAATGGTTTCCTCTGTGCAGCTCTTTACATCAGTTTTTAACAGCTCCTATAGAGAAGAAATCCTTTTTCATTACATTATTAGTGTACCTGGGCCCAGATAAATGGACAGAGAAATGTGGTACAATCAGGGAACATTTAAAACAATAAGCCCCAGAGAGAAATGAAAGAGTGCACAAGAAAGTGCAAACAAACAAAAGACAGTCAACAGTCTGATCAGAATAGAAAATTTGGCACTTGTTCCAGAAACAAACCTCAAAAGCTTTTTCAGCCTTATATTTGGCTGCTAGTGAATAAGATAAACAGGCTGGTGGGAGGTGAGCTGAGGGAATACAATGTGAATCAAAGCAGGCGGTGTTATTGCTTTGCAAGGCAACGGTTAGACTTCACGTAGAGGAGTATATCTAGCGTTTGTCATTCCTTCTTAGATAAGATATAATTTCTCTTGAAGGAATATAGAACCGAGCAACTTAAACAATGCCAAACTTCAAAGATTTAAAATGTGAAGTAGGATTGAGAAAAGTTAATGCACAACCAGCCTGATAAAGATGATAAATTTCTCTTCAAATTGCAAGAGATTTAGGAATTAGAATTACGTCTCTCAATCGTCTTTCCTACTTTGGTTTTCTCATTCTTCTTATTATCACATTAAACAATACCATGCCAGGAAAATGACACAGTGGCAAAAGTTCTGTAGGGGTGACCTTGCATAGTACAGTTGTGTACAAAACAGTAATCACACAGCCATGGACACTTGCAACATGTAAAATATTCTTACCCAAAACTGGGATTAAAAGACAAAGTTAGGTTCCGAAAAAATCTGAAAAAGAAAACGAAAACATTGTTTCGATTATTTCAAGAATGTACTGGGTTGGTTTGTCTTTTGAATATTTCATCTATAGCTTACTTGTATTTCATAACAAAGTGCATTTTGTTTTCATCAGAAAAAGCTGACACATTAGCAGCTTGAAAACATTTTTTCAGTATTTTTCCTGAAGCAAAAAGTTCACAAATGCTGTTTTTTTCCTAAGCATTAGCGTTCTCCAAGGGAGAAAAAAAATCTCTAAAGGTCTATTTCGGAGCTATCCTAGGCAGCCTGACACAGCTTGATCCAAAGGCCACTGAAGTTAATGAAATGACTTTTGTTGTTTTCAGTAGGCTTTGGGTCAAGCTATTTAATGACCAGGAAGGGACTGAAAATCCTAATGTAGTACTCTGCACTGAAAACTGACTACTAGCCAAAAAGGAGTAGAGATGCTCCATAACTCAGAACATCACTGATCTGTTAGCAGTGATGTGAGTGTTAGCAGCGAAAAAGCAAGTTTGCAAAATTAAGGCATGGATGATAGGAGTTCAGCAATTGCTTCTGAGCTACATGTTCCAGTCTAACAAAACCCATATAAGAAGAAAATCATTGCAGTTGTGCTGATGTGCAGGGGCAGAGGCTCACAGCCTCTAGGCAGATTATTACTGTGCTGCTGAACAGTACCCAAGCTTAAAGGGGATGGGGGGAAGTGCCTAAAGGATGAGGGTCATATTTAGAATGTATATGAAGGAGAAGACCTAAAAGTCTTGACTAATTAAGCACTTTGCATCTCTTGAGTGCCACTTTTAATTTATGGCATGGAAATATTTTGAGACAATTTATATCCTTATACCTTAAAACATAGGGCATGCTCAAAGTAAATGGCAGTTAAACATCTGTTTTCCTGTCCTTGCAAGTCCTGAGACAAAAATCACAGCAAGGAAGATCAACAAAGACACTACTCCTAGTCAATTAGCATAGAAAGAACTACAGCTGTGTGAAAATTCAGTATCAAGTGAAAAGTGCTTGGTTTCTAATTTTGTCACAAGTCTGACACTTAGGCCAGACCTGTCAGTGAAGCTTAGGTCAATTTTCAGCTTTTCAAGGAAACCAAATAAAATCAGGAAAAATTACCGTGGTGATTTTTCAGGGCTTTGTGCTTTGTAATTCCATGTATTAGATTGTCAGCTTGTAGAAAACTGTGTAGCTTCACCGAGTTTGGTGAAATGATACTAATTTACACGAGGTGAAATCCAAGCCTGAATGTATAAGCCTACATGAACAAAAACAAAAGGGTTTTATAATCCAGAGTTTGCAAAACAAACAGAAGACCTCCTGCCCTGCACAAGGAACTTTGGATTTGAATTAGCACATGCAAAGTAAATATAGCTGGCTGCACAGCAACTGAAGCCTGTAATTTTGGCTTGCCAAACTCAGAAGGCTTAAAGACCTGTGAAAGGAATCACTCCTAATAATTCTCAGACTGGGTCCAACTCATATTTAGAATACGAGTAGAATTGGGAGAAAGGCAAGCAAAACCCATCTGTGGCTTATTCTTAGAATTATTAAAGCATAAAAAAGGGGGAAAAAAACTATTCAGCCATCAAAAGACCAATGGGGAATTGTTATCATCTTACCAGAGGCCAATACCTCAAGAATAGCAGGATTTAGGGAATAATGAGGGCTTTTTAAAATTGGAAATTGCATGTCTGGTAAGCAGACTGTTTTCAAGACAATGAATAAAGGGAGCTGGAGGATGTTACAAGACAACACAATCCATGCTACAGTGAACAGATTGAACAATGCAAAAAATAATAAACAAAAGGAGATAGTCAATTAGTGTATGTGAAGGCCAGTTTCATCTAGCTGGTGCCCATGCACAGGGTCAGGAAAAGGCACAAAGATGTTTCATCCTTTTTGTTCCCTGGATCTTCCAAATCCAACTGATTTCAGAATGCTTTACTGTCTGATTTGTTTAATGCACCATTCTCCAAAGAGAGGAAGCTCTTTCCAGTCATAAAAACAAAGAGGCCAGCTATCTTCTCCTCAGTGGGGAATTGTAATGCCCAATTTCTCCCCACATGCTCAGTGAGAGGAGATCTCCTGTCACTCTCAGAGTATCCCTCTGTCTGCTACTGTTCCACATTGTCCCTGGCATGAACTTCACTTCTCATGGCACAGTATGACTGGAACTGAGAATTTCAGAATGTGTGATGGAAATGGACTCTGCTGACTTTCCATTTTCTGTGTGAGCAAAACTCATGCGCAAAACTGCTTCTCTTAGACCCACAGTCACAGACCGCGTGAGATGATTTTCATGCATGGGAAAAATGCCTGTATTGAGAAAATCAAAGCCCCCGGTGGCAGATTCTCAAAGGTCTGTACGACGAGTGAAATGCATAAAAAATACATGTAATAGGGACCATGTATATCAGAGTGATATGCCAAATATATAGGCCTTTTGAAAACCTGGTTTTGTGTGTCAAATTTTAGTCTCTTTTAATCTACCCTTAAAAAAAATGGTTGGATTCCTAAAATTAGACTTAGAAGCCTGTGATTTCTGGCTGGAGAGGCAGCAGTATTCTACCAGCAATTGAGTCAATTCTTGTTAAGAGTCATGACTGTTTGCATAAACAGAAATGACAGTTTATAGGTAAATCCTACCCAGTGTGGAGTCCATTCATTTTAAATGTTATGCTCAAAAGGCCACAGCAGCATAATAATGTGAAGGCAGGCATGAAGCTTCCAATAAAACTGCACCCACTGGGTCAGTGCCATTGCATAGCTTGCTCTGGATATTTACAGAATGATTATACACTGGGTGGTCAATCAAAGCTCAGTCTGTCTGTCATAAATATTAGACCTAAAGGCCACAGGTGTGGATTTTACAGAACTGTTTCCTGTCTCTGCTCTCATAAGATATGATACTTATGTACCTTTATAAACAATTTGCTCTCATTCATTCAAGTCTTTCTTAAAGTGACTCTTCTGCACACTGCATCGACTATGTTAGTTTATTAAGGACACTCCCCTGATGCTCATACCTCCTGGCAGAACTGTTGTGTCATTTTTTTTCTGTCTCCCCTGTGGTCATGTAGACAATGAACTTAGAAGGCTGTTGCTTACATTATTCTCCTTACACTGTCTTATCAGTTGATGGCAGATGGTTTGGGGGAATCTTAGGGAGAAAAGAGCCACTGCTAATGTCACCGCCATATCTTGAACTTTAGTCTTTCCCACTGCATGTTATTTGTTAGCAAAACATGGATATCAGAGCAACAGAACAGCCTGTCTGAAGAGTGAGAGCAGCTTTTCTCACCAAGAGAGACGAACCACAAATAACTCTGTTCTGTATATCAGATGGAAAAAAAAAAAAATACCCAACCACCGAACAACACAGAAACACCCCATTAGAGTAGTTCTGCAAACGTCAGGTGTTAAATGCTTTGTGCTACACAAAACACACTAATAGAATTTCAATATAAAATAATGGTTTTATAGAAAGGGGTAAAAAAAAAAAAAACTAAAAAAGAAAGGTAGTGGAAAAGTTGTGGGATAAGGAAACAGAGGGAATAGAGCACGCACAGGATCTCTAAAGAACAGGAAGCATTCCTGGGGGGTAAACAGCACTAAGAGACATAACTAGAACACAGCATGGCTGCAAAGGTGGCCAGTACAGAGAATTGTAAGCAAGCATTAACCTGTGCTGGTCCATCTGCTGTGTTGCATCCATGGTAGAACAGCACACTGAGCCTGACTTTAGCCTTGGAAACCGCTCAGCTCTGTTAGCATGGAGCTCTCTCTAAGAACGCCACAGGATACTGCTGAGGTCTTCCAGGGCTTGAGCAGGACCACCTACATATGATGAATCACAGAATCACAGAATGGTTTGGGTTGGAAAAAAACCTTAAAAATCACCTAGTTCCAACTCCTCTGCCATGAGCAGGGATTGCCACAGGGTGGTCAAAGCCCCATGAAGCTCAGTGCCATACAGGCATACCAGTTCAGCTGTAGGTAGGGAGTTATGGTTATTCAGCTTTGCAGTTCATGCAAAAGTTGAGGTTCTTCCTTTGTGAGTAGCTTTTTATTTCCAGTTGGTTGAGTTTCTGACACACAGCAACATCTTAAGCAAAACACATTAATGGCAGGGAACTGCCTCATACAATATAGCTCATCTGTGCTACAAAAACTTCTGAACTTAATTACAATATTTTTGTGTCCCTCTGTGATTTAAATTCCATCTTAATGGCTTAAGAATGATGCTGAGAGCGCTTCACAAACCTAGGGTTTTTGCATAATTCTTGAGCATATTTAGACCACATCTCTAAAGCAAGCAGAGTCATACTTAAATATGTAGGAGTACAATTGAATTGCACTGCTCTCCCAGCAGAGAACTTGAAACAGACACAAGCAACATTACCATTAAGCTATAGAACTCTGCTGTGTTTTCAATCCAATTTTATAAATTCAGACTGTTCCTCTCAGAATTATTTTAGCCCAGACAAAATCAACACTCTTCACAACAACAACTCATGGTTTCACATGTGCAAAGGATATGCTACTTTTAGCATTACTATACATTGTGTAGGGCTTTGAATTCTTTCTTGTGAATCTTGAGAGAATTTGTCCTGACTGGAGTTAAATGAATTGCGTTAGGCTCTGTCCTAAGCAGAAAGTAGGTGTGTGGGAAAATAACCCTTTTGAGTTTGTAAATTCTCTTGGCCCAGCCACTGCCTGGGTTTAGCAAGTTTGGACTTCCCAAGCAGCCTGCCTAAGAAAGATGTCCAGGTCACCCAAACCATTTTCTAAGCACTATTGGAGGGCTGCAGGGATTCTTTGCAGTATTGTGTCAGGACAGCATCACCAATCCTATATGCTCATTTTCCTATTTGAAGACTGCAGCTAGGTTTTGCCTTGGACAGTCAGGAAGCAAATCATAGCCTGTGCATTTTTGCACTAGAACAAAAGACTGTTTTCATTTACAGTTAGCCAATTGTCAAATTGTAGCTAGAGGCTCAGAGGAGATTTTTTTACATGACCACAAAGAGATTATTATTTAATAATAGTCATTTTTTAAAATGAAATTGTGAAACATGCATCATCAATATTTAATGTCAATAAAAATATACCTGTTTTATACTAAAATTCACATATACAAACTAGTACTAAAGGAGACTCTCCTGCCTTCAGAAGGATTTTTAAAGTGCAATATTAGAATATTAGTCACTTCTGCTAAGGATTTTAAATTTGGAAGTAAATATTTATTGCAGAATACTAATAATCTGTTCATACATAGTAAATGTTTCAATGAACTGTCAGGTACTTCTCTTTCTCTCCAGAAAAAAAAAAAAAAAGGCATTTTCCATCTATAAATAAAGGTGCAAAAGGTATTGCCAAAAATTGGGTGTGTATTGATACAATTTAAGATTATGCTTATTACTGATAACAATGGGATAAACCTTGCATTTCTTAATAAGGAATAGAAATCTCACAGAAGTGAATACATGCCCATTTATGAGACCTTAAGTATTATCCAGGATACAAGAGGCACTGGAAACAGTACTAGAGATAGCATAGGCTTACAGTACTCACAGATAAGCAGCTGAGAAGGACCTCTGACATCTGCATTGAAAGGGTCCTAAAGCCAGAGATGATATGAGATTAATTCAGTGTGTTTGCCATATTCTAGATTCAGCAAATTCAGTGTTGGTTCAACCCACAGGGGGTCAACTAATTCATTCCAGAGCAAGAAAGAAAGAAGAGCATTCTGAAGCTGTCACTTCTGTGACAGGTTCAGTGTCTGCTCTTCCTTCTCCTGCTTTTCCATTAGTTCAGGAAACAGCGAAGAAGATATAACAAGGCTGGCGCAAAACAATTTTAATTTTTCTGGTGCAGCCAAGACAACGTGGTAAAGAGCCCTACTTAACTGCCAAAGACACAGTGTAGGATGCTGCTGTTGTTATTAGATCTTTTGCCTCAGCAGCAAGGAAAGGTTCTTTATCCATTTACTACCTGACTTCACCTGATAGCATGGGTTACAGATTTTTGATCCTATCATGGCCGTTCTCCTTGAGAATCTGCCCTAAGAAGTTCCCAAATTGCTAGTTTTCACTATAAACTTGTGTGCATTGTCATTTATATCACAGTGAAATGAAGCACATATGTAAAACCTTCTTTCTCCTTTCTCATTATAAATATTGTGGGTTCTTCCAGTTACCCCCTGAATTAAAAGAATAGTCCCAAACTTAAAAGAATAATACACCTTATCCTCTAGATATTCAATAGCTATTGATACATTTGCAATGAAAAATGTTACCAGAAAATGCTACTCCCTTGTCTGTCTGACGCTTATGATGAAAAGAGTTCAGAAAAGGTTTTTCAATTTCTAGATGAACACATAGA
This sequence comes from Urocolius indicus, assembly GCA_013401255.1. Lineage (NCBI taxonomy): Eukaryota > Metazoa > Chordata > Aves > Coliiformes > Coliidae > Urocolius > Urocolius indicus. The sequence goes on from WBNH01009048.1 coordinate 145,742, forward strand.
TAAGCAGAGGATCTCTCTAATGCTTTAAAGTGCATTCACTTCTGGCAAATTAAACTTTTCTTAGTTAACCTTTGATGGAGTTACTCTTAAAACCTATACACAGAAGCAAGGTAAAAATCAGATCCTTAAGCACTGAACAGTCTGGCAAGGCTGGGATTGCTTAGTCTGGAGAAGAAATCGTTCAGGGGGATCTTACCAAGGTGTATCATTTTCTGATGGGAGGGATGCAAGAGGATGGAAGCAGACTCTTCCAGCAGTGTCCAGTGACAGGGCAAGAGGCAAAGGGCACAAGCTGAAACTCAGGAAATGCCATGAAAAAGCTTACCTGTAAGGGTGATCAAACACTGGAACAGGTTGTCCATGAAGTCTGCGGTGTCTTGGAGCTGTTCAGAATCTGACTGGACACGGCCTCAGAAACCTGCTATGAGCAGAATTAGGCAAATGATCCCCAGAGCTCCCTTCTTACTTCAACTATTCTGTGATTTTGTGCATATGAGGAAAAGAGACTCTTTTCTATATTGTCAGGAAACCGAAGATAATAGTTCTACTCCACATGCTCATAATGCTTAGGACTTTTTTTATTATCTCACATCAGAATAAAAACAAAGCTTTGAAATAGTTCATTTTGATCATAAAAATGTTTCAGGCTAACAAAATCTGCTGCATTGTACTCCTGCAGAGCATGATATATCGATCTTACTAAATATTTCAATACATTCTCATTGCAAACTCCAATGAAAGTACCATGTCCCATGCAACATACTTATTTATGATCTTCTTGCACAAACCTTTCAGTTGGAAATTGTTCAACCTGTTCTTAAAGCCTGGTTCAGGTCACTCATTTCCAAATCCTAGATTTACAGCATGTCACTGGTACTACTGAATATTTTGCCTATAAATACTGTATAACTACTGGCACTTATAACTACTACACAAAATACATACAAAAAGCACAGGAGTATTGCTACATACAGCAATACATTACAGCTCTGAAACATCTCCACAGTTTGCAAGTAGTTTTATTTCTTTTTTATTTTTTTCTGTTGCTTTGGGGTTTTTTGAGGGTTTTTGTTTGGTTGTTGTTTTTTTTTAATCTTGGAGATACTAACACACTTCCTCTTTCAAAAAGAGAAACAATAAAAGAGAGGAGACATTGCTAGCAGAAGCAAAATAAAATGGGTAGCAGAGCACGTAGCATAGGTCTCCTAGGTAAGTATGCTTTCTTAACTAAATCTTTTTTCTCTGCAGCTTCCAGTACCAAGGGAAAGAACCCTGGGCCAGTTTTGCAACAGCAATTCTAAGTATTGCCTGACTGCAGAACTGTGATGGAAAGGTAGTTGCAAGCTGCCAAATGAGGGACCATGATAATTACCTGAACCAAAGACTCTGAAGAATAGCTTCTGGGTAATGGAATTTGATAATATATGCTGTTTCTTTCATGCTGTGTGATATAGCATTATCCTAGAACTGTTGGAACAGTGGTTACAACTCCATGAAGCCTTCCCTCCATTTGCAGATCAGCCATGTTGACATGCAGAGCAATGCCCATTCAGTACATACTTTCCTTTTCTGTTATAGGATTTATTGTTTCAAATAGCCTGCAGTAAGTCTTAGTTTTATTTGTCTTTCTCAATTATCACAGACCACTGCATGTAGCAATCCTTTCATACATTCTTTTAATTAGGTTGTAAAATGTGACCAGTTCCTTTTTGGAATGCATATTTATCCAATTAAGAAATATGGAACTACTAGTATTTATCATTAATTATTTCCCAGATACAAGGTAGATATTTGCATTTTATTACATGCCATCAGTAAGTCAAGAAAATGCAGAGTCCATCTCCCTGCAATGACCAGAGTTGCACCTAGCCTAAAATTTGATTCACACTATGCACCTACAATTAAATGCATGTTAAATGATACTGAATGGGTGCGTGACAAATTCTTCAGTGCATGTTTGGATTACCAGAATGTTACAGGAAGGTATCATCTAATACATAATGCTACTGTGACACTGGTGACCATGTGGAGCAGTGCTCATTTCCCACTTCACACTGCATTCAAAGTGTGATCTCATATTTCTAAATGGCAGTTAGACTAAATCTAGATTTTACCTCCAACAATGTTAGCTAGAAGTGTTTTTGTAGTATAAAAAGCTGGGGAGTAGACAGTCACACTGAGGAGGAAAAAGAACCCACACCTTATTTCATTCAGAGAAGTGGCATAAGAAATTCTGACAAAAACACTCTTTTACTGTTATAAGTTGCATCCAGACCAGGAGGATTTTCAAGTAGAGTAGCCTGTCTTTTTGGTGAATGTCTGAATGACTGGGATTCAGTGAATTCTGTCTGCTGGTTTAATCATCAATTTTCCCAGTAAAGACCAGGTACTGACAGAAGACATGATAAGAACACTGATTTATTGCTTTCCTCTACAACTCTACCAATATATACAGCAGCAAACCTTTGCTATAAGGACTAGCTAAAAGGACTGAATAAATCAAATGTTACCAAGGTAAGGCCTTGTCTAAAACAACACTTCAATTTCTTTAATTATATGTTAACTGTATTGATTAAAATGTTCATTTGCTTCTACAACATGCTCTGAAGTATTTAATATGCTCAGTTGGTCTGAGGCACCCTTGCAGTTGTATAACAAAAAACATACTAAATGAAAAACTATGTGATTACATTATATAAGTGGACCACACTAAATTAAGGTCTTGCAGGGAAAGTTTATTGGTTAAAATAAAGAGAGAAGAGAAATTCTCCTGTAGAGGACAATGCAAACAGACAAAAAATAATTTTTGATATCCAAGAAGAAGACACAGGTGGGAAAGTAGATACTACAACACATAGAAACTAACCTAGTTTTTATTTCTTGAACAACAGAAAACCATGTCCAAAGCATACTCTTGTTTGGAAGACAGACAAAGCCACAATAGCACTGCAAGATTTGCATCTTGGTCCTTGGGATGCAAAGGAACTATTCATCAGTATGCTTTTTAGGCTCAGATCCTAGGCAATGAATCAGAGCTGTTCTTAAGAGAGGTAGAGAAAAAGAGGATTGGTAGGGTAAACTACAGATGCTGTAAGTTGCAAGATAATACAGTAAAAGCTGGAATATGTAACATAACTCTCTTCTCTCACTAATTTAGTTAAACAGGCTATGAGCTTGCTTGAGATTTCAGTCAAGTGCCATATGCAATAATAAATTTATTACACAGTCATTCAAAGTATTCTTATCTTTTCAAATTGTCAATTAAATGTACTTAATTTAAAAAAAACATGGTTTACTACCCTTTTTTACAAAAAATACAGCCAAAGCCATGGGACAAGACTGAGGTATACAACATGAGGTTGTATATGTCAGTCTGGACACAGTCTTATTGTTAACTCAAAGAATCATATGATTTCCTTTCAAGACTCGGTATTTGGGATGCATTGATTCAGGGGACTCTGAAATGACACCAAACACTGACCCTCCTTACTTATGGTATTTGCTGTATCATAGATCAAAATGAAATTAACACAAACAACATTTGATATCATGGCTACTTACCACAAACATTAATGACAGATAACTGGGGCTCTAAAGAGAAAGAATTTTGTTGATATAAGTGTCCTGTAGAGTCTACATGTACCTGATATTTGCTCTTTCAGTGGTATTAAAAATACTCTTGCAAAGAAAAGCAATACATGAGTAAGACTATTTGATAATGTGCTCCTAGAGAATATAACATGATAAAATTCTTAGCTCCTCAGTTGGCAGAATCTCACTGGACTCCTGCCATTTACACCATCTGAGGATATGGCTGATTACCAAACTTTTACCCTAGGCAATAAAAAGTGTGTTTTGCAATGTGTCAACTGCACATGCAAGCAGACATCCATAATCATTAAGGAATGGCAGTTAATTGTTCCTGTACACACTGGCAGAAATTATTAGATGATAAGCTAATGAATGGAGCTCTACATCAGTACTTGGGGAAGTGTGGTGGGATCTCATCTTATTAGTCAGCTTCAATGAACTTCTGACTTCAGTGGCAGTTGGCAAATGCTCATATCAGTAACTCCCTGAGTTGCTACAGGATCCCTTTGTGCTAGTGAACAATATTCAGAGACTGTACAGTAACATGATACTTTCAGATTATTGGACACCTCATTTTTATTATTTACCTAGTGCTAATATCATTGCCATGACTTGGCACTAGATCTAATGTTTAACAACAGAGATTCAATAAATGAACTGTATCCAATTTGGACTCTGAAGTTGACAAGTTAAATCAATGTAGCTCTAAAACAGAAATATGTTAAAATGACAATACAATAAACATACTAAAAATGTTGGGAAGGGAAATAAATCTTAAAAGGCTATTAAAGTAACAGAAATGAATGGCAGGATTTGGTTACAGATGGGAAATAACACAAATATTTGAAAAATGCTTCCCCCCAAAGTCTTACAACTTTGGAAAATGTGGCTGAGCAGTTAATGATGATGATAATAATGGTACAGACAGAAGGGTAAAAAGGAGACATTTCCTGTGCTGCTTTATAAGAACATTAACGCCAGTGCTTGTAATTTAAAGACATTTTTCAGCCACTTTCCACTTAACAGAGTTTCTCCTGGCTTGCACCTTAAACCAAGTATTAGCCTCTTTGAAAAAAAAAAAAAAAGAGAATTCTCTACTTCCAGTGCATTTCTTATTAAAAGAAACCAAAAGCCACACACTCCTTCTAAGGGCATATTTTTGGAAAACAAGTATCGCCATGATTACACCTCCATACACCTTCCCTCCCCTAATACGTCTTGAAAACAAAATACATGTCTCCAGAAAGCAAAGGGGATTGATCCCTTCCTCTTTCCTCCCTGAAAAGTAAGGAAATTACTCTCTCCTGAGACACAGCATCAGGCTTTAGGTGCTGTGTTTGAGGTTCACATTCTTACCTTGGCTCCTATGGTGGGAAATAATCAGAATTTAGGCACATGTGTTAAAAAATAATCATCAGGATTAGTAACAGTAACCTGAACCACAGCAGCCACAACTCTGGCCCAAAACCTTTGAGCTGGAACGTGTACAGACCAGAATGTCCTGATACAGGAAAGAGAGTGACTAAATCAGCTTAAGCAACTTTGTGAATTAGACATTCACGCCTGCTTGTGTTTTTGAAACCCTCAATTAATTAAGCATAGTATATGTACACTTAACATGCAGAGACTGTGCTTCCTGAGGAAGGGAGCCACCAAGCAGCCAGAACTGAAAAAACACATGGACTCATTGCCATTCTGGTTTTCAGGCTATTTTATTCATTATAATACATTAAGATACTCCATACTACTGAGTAGCTTAATATCCTTTGACTTTCTGGCTGCACAGTGGTCCCGTTTCAGAAAGACTTCTTTTAGATTCTTGTAGTTAGTGTCTCCTGGGTATCTGATACTTTTATTCTTTCACTCCCTCCTTCCCCCAGCTCCCTATCGCAACCTTTCCTCAGTGCTCCTAAGTGCATAACTCAGTCTCAGGACCTTAGAGTTAGATCTTCGAAGAGGAGGAGTAAGGGTTAGAAAGAGTGCACAGGAGAAGCAGGGTTAGAGTAACGTCCCTCTCCTCAGCCGTTTCAGCTAATTTTCAGAGCTTTCCCTTGTCTCAGCATGCAGCATGTCTGAAATACATTCCCAGACATCAAACCTCTATCTCCTGATACAGAATTTAATCATCTGAATTTATCTGTGAATTCTACTCCTAAATTATAGGTGATCTAGCCTGTGCTTCGCAGTGAAGTTGTTTTGGTTTTTTTTTGTCAGACAATTGGTACCTCAAACACAAACCTTGCAGAGCATAAGTTGTGGGGGTCTGTCTTTCATGAGATTTGTGCAGTCCTCAGTTTGTTGTATGGTTGACAATATTCCTAAAGCCAACAAGGTAAAAAAAAAATAAATAGCAATAAAGGCCTCTTAAGATTTGCACTTTGGACTAGTTAAGGGGGAATGAAGCCTAACAAACCCAAGAAGATTGTAAAGTGCTTGGGTATATCTCGGAGCACACTATGAATGTATATGCTCTGTGGAGATAATTACTTTCTCCTTCTCCACTATTTTAAGAATTCAGCTGTTAAAATTTGTCTCTCTCTCATATCTGAGGTAAGTTACCAGTGGCTTTCTACCTTACATTAAACCTTCAATATTATTTTTTAACAGTCATAGCTGTAGCTAGTGACAAAGTTTCCATGAAGAAATGATGGAGCAGATTGAGATGTTGGCATGTTTCTGATAAAACTAGTGATGCCAAACTTATGCTATAAGCAAAATACTTGCAGGGGTTCCTGTTCTCAGGTTTATCCCAGTCACGGCTGTATATTTTCCCCATTCATACTGAATTTAATCCTATTCCCCTTTAAGTATTAGTGCCCCATCAGTATTTATTATCAAAGAAGTCAAAATCTTCAAGAAGGCAAAACAATAAGAGAGCAAAGCATGCTAAAACCTATCAAGAGTATTCCTTTGAACAGTCATCCAAGAACCAAGAGCCACAACCCTACTTGTCAAACAAACAACCGCTTAGGTCTGTTTGTACTTAGATGAGAAACCCCTGCTATCTCTGATAACACAATCTGAAGTTCTGTACAGCATAATGTTGCTTGTACACAAAATGGTGCTCTTTCTTTTCATTCATATCTAAATCAGTATACATGAGTCTTAACACAAGTATCAGAAGCAAAGTGGTTTGGTGAAGGGAGCCTTTGGCTGAGAGCCAATAACTTCTAAGTGCTATTCTTAGAAATGTGTTATATCAATATGTGCTTTTAGGCAAATCACTAACCCAAAACACATCACTCTCCTTATTTGTAAAACTAGGAAATACATAGGAGATGTTTTCATATTTTTGCAGAGTTCTTTGAAATCCATGCCTTGAAACAAGGTTGTTAAGAGCATTTGATATTAATGATTACTATCATTGCTTAAGTCATAGGAAAATTGAGAACAGCCACTAGTTAATATTTAAAAGGCAGTATGAATTGTGTTTATCTCCAGGGTGTGAGTTAAAGCGTGCCTTTGACCTTCTCTCATCACTTGTTATGGAGAAGAATATTTCAAATGAAATGTGTCTTGGCCATTTTCCAATATAAACACTTGCATTTGGCTTACTTAAAACTCACTGAATTGTGTATGTTATTCTTCAGTACATGCTCCATATTATTGTGGGATGTTATTGAAAAATGCCTACAATTGCTATTCTTAATATCTGTTATTTACATTTGAGAGTGGTGTATGGTCAGATTCTGTTCTCCGTGCCCACGCAAACCCAGAAACTGGAAAATCAGTGAAGTTTCCTGGTTGTGATCAAAGTCACAATTTGTTAGGTTGAACTCTTATGATCTTCCCAGATGAATAAAAGGTATATAAGGGGCAAAGCAGCACAGGCTTGAAGAGTGACCACTAACATGTACTGAGGCTCAGCTGTTACCACAAGGCCCCTTTGATGTGCTCCTGGTACAACACTGCAATACTGAAAATGCTTCTGAAAACTTCAGTGGGGCCTTTAGCATAAGCCTGGACTTAACTATGAACAGAGCTTAAAGCAGAAATTCACCAAATAACCACCGAGTAGCCTTGGATTTCTGACAAGTCACACATCTAGCATCCAGCTTCCTATGAGTTCACCACAGAGGTGATGGGTGCTAGTTATGGAGCTGCCACTGAGGTATGCTTTTTGTTCTGGCTCATTGTGATTGGCTTAAAGACACCTGTCATTAACTACTGGACCAGTATTGTCTGATCATCTTTGAAAATGTGATTTCAGTAATAAAGGTCATACGCTGCCTTTAAAAGGGAATGTTCAGACATAAGCAGGATTTACCTACTTAATATACCTTTGCAGTGCAGAGGATGCAATGGAAGCAATATAAGCTGTGAGGAGATATGTTTCGTCATTTGAGAAGCCATCAAGAAACTCTTCTAGAAAAAGAGACCATATGCAGACTACAACAGCATGATTTATGGGTCACATTGCTGAAATCAACTCTTGGATTCAACAGTGCCATTTGAAGAGACAAAATCATTATTTTCTTTAGCGATTCAAGCAAGGGAAACATACTAACTCAATTGCCAGCACAGCTACCAGAAGGAAATTGTGTGTTCCTTTTAGTATTCAAGACATTGCTCTATTGCTCTATTCATATGAAATTCAGCATCTCTTTTGAAAACAGCAAAACAATGACTTTGTCTCCATTTTAATTTGGAAGGAGTCCAAATTAAGCTATTATGAGAGATAAATGATATAATGAGAGCTGCATGCAATTTGCTGTAAAAAAAATGAACACGCAAAGTGACCTCTCAAACGTTTGCATTTTTCTTTTTTGAACTTATTGAAATTTTAATGTTCTAGGTAGTGAAGTCAAGTTTCATACTCAGCTTTCCTGTTAAAGTCAACATGCACACGACAGGTTCCAACTAAGCAGAAAAATAGGACATTAGGATGCCAACCTAGCGTTCCGTTATTATCAAGAATAAATGAAGTCAACTTACACAGAGGTTCTGTATTAACTGTTTCCAGAATATGCTCCTATGTACAATACTGCCTCAAAGGAATATTTCTGACTGGCAAATACTAGATGTTCTGGCAGTGAAAAGAAACTCTGAAAGCCTTTGTTACTCTGAGGCTAAAATTGTGAACAAAAATACACTAGAAGCACTGGTGAAAATGTGGTCTCCAGGACCCCGTGACCATAATCCTTTGGAGCAGTAAAGTCTGACAGCTCATAGCAGAGATCATCTTTGGTTTTGCAACTTCAGGCTTTTAATCTTAAGTAAGCCAATCAGATCTATATTAAGTGATGAATATATTATGTTAAAGAATACAATTAAGCTAATGAGCATTCCTTCAAGGAATCACCATTCTTGATTCATTAGTTAGATATTATCATCTGAAACCAATTGAAAATGTTTTGAAAAATGCAATTAACCCCTTTGGGGCAATCACAGACCTCAACAGATTGCCTTTCAATACTACCTCTCCTATTTATTCCCAGACTTGCACCTGTCTGTGGTCATCATCTCACTGGGAGTTCTTTGCCTCTTTCAAATTCTCATTTTTCTTTCTGACAGGGACTTCAACCCTGTCCAGGGAAAAAAAAAAAAACAAACAAAAAAATCCCAAAACAACCAAAACCCACTACCAACAGAAACACCTGTAATCATGTTTTATTTCTGAGGTGCTCTGTATTTTTTCTGCAAGATCTAATATCTTGATTCAGTGGCTGGTGTTAGTTCTACAGACTATCCCAGTGGTATCATCTCCTGAACAAGAATGAGAAACACTAGAAGGGCTGAAAAGTAGTCAGAATCTGCCTGCACGAAGCTGAAGGAGTGTGACTAGCCAGGGTCTAGCCTAGGACTGGCACTATCCTAGCTAATACACCTAACACTGGTGTGTAGAAAGGCCAGGGGATTATCACCCCTGGATCTAGCTGCAGTGAGAACAGAGCTTTGCAGCCCTGAAGACCAATAGTATGAGGGAGTGCACATATGGCATCTGACTGAGCTAATGGGCCTGAGAAGTTACAGGTCTTGTAACTCTTCTCTCACCATTGTGTTATTACTTCAGTCCATCAAAACTGAAAAATAAAACGTGTGAAGCACTCTGCAGTGACCTGCATAATCCCTCAGAGGTCACAGCAGAGACTGATTTATGATGATTGACAACCACCAATGATTATGAAAATTGGTAGCCAGTGTAGCACATATTACTCATGCCTGCAGAACAGGGCACAGAGAAATCGTTTTCCCTTTTAGTATTCCTAAAGGTTCACTGTTCTTAGCTTTATTCAAAGAAAGTTAAGGCTCTGGGAAAACGATGCAGCATATATAAACAGGGCAAACATTATGTCAAGCTATTTTAAAAATGTCAGTCTGTTAGGTGATGTAGGGTTCTGACTTAATATGTAAGAGAAAACAAATGAGTCTGAAAATCTCTGTTTAGTAGTTTAGAAAATGGGATCTGAGATTGCTTTAAACAAGGTCATAAAGACCTCTCAACCTTTCCTTTTATTTTTTTTTTTTTCAAATATATTGACTGTCTTGGTGGTGCACCACAGACAAATATCTACATGCTTCACATAATGAAACAGTGTCATTACTCTATCTGGACAAATTCCCAGTGTAATTGCAACCAAAGTAAAACATCTCTGAGACTGCAAAGAAGTGTCAAAACAAGAAATAAAGTAGCACAGACCTGAGATGTTTTCCATTTGCAGACCTTCACATAGGTGTCTTTTTTCATACTTTTGGCCGTATATTGGAAAGCATAATTTGATGATAGACACGGAACTGTGTATTAGTTTTTATTTTGACAAATTCATTAAACATCACATAGCTTGAAAAATGAACCAGGAGGCACTAAGCCAGCCCAGGAAGATTGTACTTCATAAACTGAATTGCTCACATGGGCAACATTTTGGTGGAAGTTATGGATTTTCTAGCATATCCCTGATAGATAGCACTAATATAACTTCAATAAAAACTCTGGATATGTCAATATAAAATTTTTTCTAGCATCAAAAGATGTAAGATACTTCAGCTAATAAATTGGAAGACTTCCTATTCCTCACGGTACGCTAACTTACACATTGGATTAGAGCAAGTATTGAAACCATCCAAGGTACAGCAGGCAGCTGCAGGTATGCTGCTTAAAAAGTTGCACTAAATTAAGTTATCAATTCACTCTGGGCAATAATTGGAATTTAAGATCTAGAGCAAACATTTCTGTAAAAATCTTGGCATTCTTCTTTTTCTAACTGTGAGATAATATACGATTTTTTTAAATTGACAGGTGAATGAAAAAGATAAACAGTATTTGCTGCATACAATTGATTGTCTTGCTCTTTGTTCCCTACATAAAACCTTGCACTTACCTCCCTAAGATTTACTGAGTTGTTTTTTTTTAAATTGCCACCACTTCCAAAGTGATTTGGTACAGGAGTGCAAACAGGTATCTTGTTCTGAAAGAAAAATAGATAAAGGATGCAGAATGCTGCCAGGGCATGATAGCGTGTATATATGCACCCATGTGTATGTGCACACGTGTGTGCACACAAACTGAAACATGCACCATTAGCTTCCATGAAAACTGAAACTATACATCCATTTCTGCATCTTATAAACAATGAGCTACTGCAACATGATGCACAGTGGCAAAACAAGACTGGAAAGATCTGCCTGGCTGTTTTTCCACATGCAATAACCAGTGACTGAACCTGGAGAAGACAGGAAATTTCACAAATGTTTGAATAATGACATTTTTTTAAATTGAAAGAAGATATGGAAGAAGGTTGCCAAGTTTGAAGTAGGATGCTGGGCACTAGTAGGATTTGAGACACTACTTGGGCTCAGCTAAGAAAATGCTTCCATTTTTGTTACAAAACTTTCTTGTGGACAGGATGAAATTGGCAGCAGGTACCAGACTTCCAAGTACTTCCAAGTACACAGGACGAAGAAGAAACAGATGAAGCTTTGGAGTGCTCTGACTGCTGGGGAAAGGAAGAATATATCTTCAGTACCATTTCTTTAAAAAGAATGCACTGTGACTCCCTGTACACTCACACTGCAGCACAATCAGTTGAAGCTTTCGTTACCTATGTCTTTGGGCCACTGGCAAAGAAATTGCTTTCCTTCTTCCTCAATTTATGCAGGCTGTGCTGTTTCCAGGGTACCAAAGTGATCCATTACCTAATCCGCAGTAGTGGATTTTGCTGTCTGAGGCAAAGAAAGGAACAGATGTAGAAAACCTTTTGTTGTTGTTCAAGTATAACAGCAGGGGAAGAGGGTGTTATATCCAGAAAATGGTTGAATACAGTACTGGTAAATACTTGAGTATGATTTTATCTTCTGTGAACAAATGCAATAATTTCCATAATTTATTCATTAAATGTAGAAATGTACAGGGCATAAATTCTTTTATGTTTTTCTCTCTTAACAAATACATAAGTGATTAATCTAATATTCCGAGTGCATATTCTTCCTGCATTATTATTTCACTTCTGAAAAGTGATGAACTCAGAAGACAAAAATCAGATACTGCTATCACTACACCAGGTTCTGGAAAAAATATCTGTGGTTAAAGCAGAATTCTTACATTGGGGATCAAAATCAAAATTTAAAGTGAATTACTGAAGTACCTGTAGAAATCATAGAATCACAGAATGGTCAGGGTTGCAAGAGACCTTCAGAGATCTTCCCAGCCCAATCCCCTGCTAAAGCAGCTTCACTTCAATCAGGGTACACAGGAACATGTCCAGGCTGATTTTGAAACCTCCAGAGAAGAAGACTCTACCTACAATCTCTCTGAGAAGCCTGTTGCAGGGCTCCCTCATGCTTTTCTTCATGTTCAAATGGAACTTTCTGTGTTCCAGCTTGTGCCCATTACCCTTTTACTGCTGTCACTGTGTACTACAGAAAAAAGACTGGCTTGCCTTGGTTTCTCTTCCGGACTGGAGGAGAAAGGCAGATCCCTCTTTTCTTACATCACTCCTGTTCCTAACAGCAAAGCCACTTATTGATGGTCCACTCACATTGCTTGCAAGCCATAATGCACTGGAATAATAAAGCAGATAGTAGTAGAGGTTAATAAAATTTAAAATACTTAGAGATTTGAGTAGGCAGATAAAAGCTCTTCAAATTCATGTATCTCCTTACATTACAGTTACATTCTGGCAGGGCATTCCCCACCTGTTAAGAGGTAACGATTATGGTAGGTGAACAGACTGCAGGGATGACCTGAACGTTGTTCACAACAGATGAGAAAATATGACATATTGCTCAAATGCACAAAAAGCAGCAAGAGTAGGACTTACTGTATAGAGATATTTGAAATGGCATTCCATAAGAATAGCAAATCAAAATCAGATACATGTTTTACAGCAAACATATGTGTTTGTGTTACAATGCACATGTGTATCTCATATCACTAGAACGAGTAGATAAACATGTATATGAACAGATACATGCTAGTAAAGCTCTATCTGATGAAACGGACACAAGTTTCCTAAGGTGTCTTTTAGTAGACTAGAACTTAGTCTTGTAAAGGAAAATTTAATTCCAAATTGATTAAAAATACTCCAATTCAGAAGACAATACTCAGAAATTAAATGTATTGCACTGACTAGCAAAGGAATATTACGATTAAACATATTTCCTAGCTTCACAACTTATACAAATTATTTTGGACACCACAACTCTTAAAAATTTATGCAGGCATAGAGAAGGAATAATGTTGCTGAATGTTTAATGCTATTCACTTCCTAGCACTGCCTAGGAGTAAATAGGTATGACACATTCCTTTCTGATTATGGGCTCTGAGTAAGATGAACTGGCTTCTTCAAGCTGATTTTTGTGTTCTGTGTGCTTCTCATAAACCTTCACATCTGCCTTAGCCTTGCTGCCCGCTAGCATATGGTGCACTTACATGTAAATGTACTTGCACTAAACAAGAATAAAGTGTTTGTTTATTTGGTACATTACCTTTATCAGAAGTGGAAGCTATTCCTTTCATATTGTACTAGACACATAAGGATGTCTAAATACACTAATTGCTTTAAAGTTTTCCCTGCTTGACTTTAGCTATGCTGTGATTTCTTTCTTGTCACATCTGCTATTCTCATCACAATAAAAAATATGTAAGTAATGTAACAATACATTAAAAAGGGAGATTTTTCATTTTCATCTATGCAGAAATGTGGTTTTGGAGCTGTATGAATCAGCCTTGTGAATATCATCCCTGGATTGCTCTACTAGTGTAACTTACACTGTTACGCAATTGTTATCAAATTGTTATTTGATTTGCAAATCAAGTGCAAAAGAGAGCTCTTAATTATACTATAATCTATTTTAGATTTATAGAAAAATAAAGCTGAATACATGACTAGGGCTTTCCTGATGTGTTTTAAAGCTCATTCAAGCATTCTTGAAAATGATGGTCAACATGTTGATTCTGACTAAATGACACTGAAAATGAGATTTTCTCCGTATCTCACTTCAGCATACACATGCACTGTTCAGTTATGATTAGTCCTGTATTTTTCAATTTGTAATCTGTATATGTTTTATGGGCATGTGAGTACTAACACATTAGCATATACAATGCATCTTTGGAAAGCTTCTGCTGAGTAAGTGACCAATAAATTGCTGTTAAGGTAAGCATTAATCAAACTGAATGCAGGTATGGAAAAAGTATCAAATTTAGAGGGAAAATCACCTTTCTATCATGTATTTTACTGTTGAACTGTAATTAAGATCATGATCTTTTCTGCATATTCAATGTCAAATAAAGATACTTGGTTTAGCATCTTTTATGCCACCTTGAAGAGCTGACCATTTCGCCATTAGTGTGAGTGCATGCCAGTCAGCTTACAGTGGGGAACTAGATTTCCATATATTAGATGAAAGAATCAAAAGAAGAGAGAGAGGGGAAATATTTGCATAAATTAGAATGAATGATTTATTCTGAGAAAGAAGAGGTCAGCATATAATGCCACAAAGGGATGAATACTTTGCAGAAATGTAATGACCTATATTTGGCCTAAACAAGCTATTGTATGACCATAAAAATACCATTACTGTGAAGAAATGAGGGACTGCAGTTATAGTATGAAAATGGTAATAAATATATAAAATACAATCTGTTGTCATGAACAGAGAAAGCATTTAAATTATAGTGCTGCTGTGCACTTTAATAACATTCTTTATGTTATTCATCCCTCAAAATTTCTTTCATTCTTACAGGGCTCATCTTTCCTCAAAAAAAACCCCAACCACTGAAAGAAGCAAGGCTAAACCAATCTTCTTTTGAATTTCCTAAGGTATGACTATGCACATACACATACTAAACAAAACATTTCTACAGAAGGCATGATTATCTTTAAGTTTTGTCAAGAAAAGGGAGAATTTGTGAATCATTCACAGAAAGGTCAGCTGGAACACTGCAATTTCTCAGATTCAGTGCAAATACAGATAAAATAGGTTATCCAAAATAAGAAAAAGCATTAAGTCAAAGAAAGCTGAAGAAGTGACAGGACTTAAAACTTAGTTATCTATGACTCTTACATATGATCCTTTTTTAAAAAAAAATTAAGTTGAGGTACATACAGAAATCTACTTATTCCAAACCACTCTCCTCCTAATGTTAATTGAAACAGAAATACCTTCAGCTGCATGCTTCTGCATGTAATTAGAAGAACACAGACCACAAGACGTGATCATCCTGAGGAAACCTAGGGGACTATGATGATGTACCAAAGGAGATAGGAAGCTAATTGATTAAATGAAATGCAGGTGGGATTTCTATATAAGACATGGTAGGGAGTACATTAGTTGTTGATGGGACAACCTCTGGTGCTCTGCCACTAAGTGCTGACAACCATCAAGACTCACTCATGTCAACAGAAATTGAAAAGACTCAATGTTTCATAGCAACATGACTTTGGAGAACAATACTGAGAAGGTAAAAAAGTATTGAAATAGCACATGAATTTATGCTGAAAACAAAGCAACAGAGCCGGGGTCTTAAAAAATGGTAGATATTTGCCAGAGCCTAGACGTCTCAGCCTACAAGTCCTAAATAGCCAACAAGAGGAATATAAGAGATCCGGGGTTTGAGTTTTCTTCCTTTTACTTCCACACTGATACATAAGTAAAATCAAGCTCCAGCTGTCCTTATGCACAAAATGCACTGGTTTCCTTTTCAGGTCTTTTGAATCTGCCACAATGCAAGTCTTCATTATTGCCTGTGTTCTCAGCCTTGATCTATTTAGAAGTTTCTATAGGCAGAGAAATTTGGGATCTGACAAAAAAAAAGTGAGAACCTGAAATCTTTTTCCAATGAATTTTGTGAAAAAAACGTTCTTGTTTTAATTAGGTAAAAGAGTATTTTATTAACCAAGAGTCAAAGCATATATGTATCTAATTATTTTCTAAAGCAATAAGATTTGTGTCTAAATATTTCTGCAACCCGAGGCATTAGATGAAGATGTATGATCACATAATGTGAAATGAGATGTATACAATGTCTCGTATCCTTTGTCATTCCTTATTCTCTCCTTCCCTCACAAGTCCTTTGCTAGTAAACAGTGCACTCTTCTAATTCCTTGAGTTCAGTGTGTGACAAATCAGCTTAAGAAGTAGTTTTACAAATTTAAGACACTATAGGTGGCTTAAACAAGATGAAGCAGGTATCTCCTGACTTCTTCATGGCTTTGGGAAGAACTGCCACTGTCTGCATGAGTTAACTCAAGAGACAGACATGCACAATGCAGACAGTTGTGTGACACATAGACTTATAGAATCATTTTGGTTGGAAAAGTCCAACCACTAACCTCACATTGCCAAGCCCGCCACTAAACCATGTCCCTCAGCACTTCATGGCTTTCAAGTATCTCCAAGGATGAGGACTCCACCACCTCCCTGAGCAGCCTGTTCCAGTATTTAACAACCCTCCTAGTGAAGTTCTTCCTCATCCCTGATCTAAATCTCCCTTGGTACTACCTGAGGCTATTTCACCTTATTCTATTACTTGTTACTTGTGAGAAGAGATCGACTCCCACCTCACTAAAACTCCCTTTCAGGTAGTTGTAGAGGGTGACCGTGTCTCCCCTCAGCCTCTTTTTCTCCAGACTAAACATCCTCAACTCCCTCATCCCTTCCCCATAAGATGTGTTCTCCAGCCCCTTCATCAGCTTTGTTGCCTGTCTCTGGACACACTCCAGCCCCTCCATGTCCTTCTTGTAGTGAGGGGGCCAGAACTGAACATCGTATTTGAGGTGCAGCCTCACCAATGCTGAGTACAGGGGACAATCACTTACCTGGTCCTGCTAGCCACACTATTTCTGATACAAGCCAGGATGCTATTGGCCACCTGTGCAAACTTGGCTGACTCATATTCAGCTGGCTGTTGACCAACACCCCAGTGTCGTTTTCTATCAGCTTTCCAGCCACTCTGTCCCAAGCCTGTAGTGTTGCCTGGGGTTGTTGTGACCCACACTATTGCTATATCTACGTTAGGAGACATTAGAGGTTGGGGTGACAGAATCAGCTGTCACTGAGGATTTGATGCCTGTGGCACACAGATTTAAGATTTATTCTGGACTAACTTTAGGCACGATCATTAGGGTTTAGAAAAGATCTGATGGTTAAAGTTTTAATTGGATGGAATCCAGTTCATGTTCTCTGAGATCACACATTATGTGAAACAAAGGACAGCAATTGACAATGAGTTTTACAGTGCCCTCCTGATCCCAATCCGAACACTGATGTAAGTGTATCTTATGTCATTAAAATTTCTCATGATTTCACAAAGATTGTATGTAATTTTCCCAATCAATTTTCAGGAAATAGAATTAAATGGAAACTGACTTTCAAATAGGATATTGTCCTGATTGAAGAAAATAGTCCTTTGCATTGTAACAGGCAGTTTATGTGCCTTGCCATCTCTTTCTGTGCCTATGCACAAAAGAGGTGGTACAGTCTAGTTTACCTATAAATATAAATGTTCAAAGAATCCTACAAAAATACCTCTTAAAATTTAAAATACGGGTTATAAAAAGGATGTTTTTTAAACTTTTTAGATCAACTACTAGTGACATTTTATCCTTTAAGGATGAGAAAAATAGTCTGAAACATAAAAATAACAAGATTTTTTTTCCTCCAAACGAGGAACACGCTCAGGTGAAGCTGAAACTGAATCCCCAGCTAGAACTCTGCTGCAGCTTGCAAAGCTGCCTAAATCAAAGTGACAGACTAACCAGGAACTGAGAAATACGACACAACAAATTCCTTTAAAATATGAAATAATTTCACGTGCTCTCCAGACCATTACCATTGTGTAATTGTAAAGAGAGTTGGAGCCTGCACAAGGAAAAGTCAGGTGTTCTTTACTTAATCCATATCCACATGTTTTGTAATTGCAACTTTTGTATTCTATGGCTGTGTGCATTAAAAATATGCTTTATGTAGAACATCTTCCAGGCCTATAATCTTAAGGAAATCTTTCTTTACATTGTATCATTTGCATTTTTTTTCATGATTTTGTTACTATAATCTCTGTAGTTCTTCCCAGGAAAAGATTTTTTTTTTTCTTTAAAGAAATTGGACCTACTTTTTGGATTATTAAGTAGTGCATACTCTTCAAATGGGACATTAAAAACTATCCTCAGTGACATCACCATGACAACCGATAAAGAAATGTCTAGAGAATCTTCTGAAAATGCAATTTTTTAATATAATACATTTAAATGAGTTCATCAGAACAAAGTGCCCTAAGTAGATTTATTGTGAATTGACTATCTAGAAATAATTTAGCTACATAACTAACAATAAAAACCTTCTCAATGTGACTTCAGTAGATTGGGAGGAACATCAAAAGTCTCCCTGTGACTTCGATAGATTTAGCAGGAGAGAAGTATCAAAAGAAAAATTTGTTTTTCTTGCACTAAAACACAAACCTTCACTTCAGTACGTGAGTTACATGTACTGATCCTGTCACCACTTTGCACAACAGCCCTGCTTTTATTCAGATGGCAGCTCTCACAGACAAGGTGCTATCTCTGAGCACAGAACGTAGATCTCATCTTTATGACAAAAAAAAATGAAAGACGTTATCCGATTCCTGTTAAGTGTGTAAAGGTCCAAAGGCTAATTCTTCAATCCTTCAGAACCTCTGCACAGAAGCTACCTGACTTTAAAAAGCACTAAAGTTCCAAGTATATAGGTTTGTATCCTTAAGGATGACTATACTTTAGTTGAAGGCATTAAAGAAATTAGCTCCTTGAACACCAAGGGATTTTAAAAACCAAGCCTCAGCCCATCTTTTCTAAGGCTTTTGGTCTTGCTACATCACACATTGATCTTCATTAGTTGTCATCACAAAGCCTACTAACTTGTAGCTACATATTACACCAGATGAGGGCCTCTAAGAATTAGGCATTACTGAAATCTCTATTGTGCTTTAGCCCGTAGTTATTAAAATATGCTTTGCCCATTGTCCTGCATGTTCTAATGAGTGAAATTTGAAGCAGCAAAAACATCTTTATGACACATAACAATAGGAAAATATAAACAAAAAATGCCTACCTGCAATATATTGTGTTACAAGTTTATTTCAATTATATGCTTAGTAGTTGAGGAAAAGACACTTGTCAGAGTAAAAACCAATCAAAAGAATATTTCTAGACATATCACAAGGCTTAAAAAAATAATCCCCTCCTACTTTTACAGATAATCAGTTTTAAGAGATTAGTTATACTTCATGAGAGTAAACTACCCAGCACACTTGCTGTAAAATTCCTGGCTCATCCTTAAAATAGCTAAAATAAAGTCAGAATTTCTTCCTCACATCTTCCATTTGCCAATCTGTCCATTCAAGTTATGGCTTGTTATGGCTGCATCTCCTGCTTTGGCCAGCTGTGTAATTATGCCCTTTCCAGATTAGATCTTGTGTTAGTTATTTCTGTTGCAAGCAGAATGCCTGCTTAAAATCAAGCATTTTCAAATACCAGATTGTGGTATGTTTTGTGGTTGCATGATTGGGGCAGGGGTGTGTGTTAGCTTTCCACGTGTCATACAGCTTTGTCTTAGAATGATATTTCCTTTTTCTGCTACAAAATGTTCATGATAGGGGCAGCATCTCAACTACTGCGCACTGACACTTCTGTGTCTACGTTGTCTGGATCTGTGGTATTTTATATCAACAGCAAATCTGCTTCTTAAACCACGCTGTTGCCTCTTAAATATGGTGAATCTAGCCATTTTTTAGTCAAGAATTTAGTTTAAGTCTGATAAAGAAGCCTGCTGACTTTGGGACATTCACCCTCCAAATTCTTTAAAGCAGTTGCGGGGGGGTGGGTGGGGGGGAAAGGTTTTAAACAACTTTTTTTAAATTGAATGCTTTGAATTGGTATCAAACTAGAGACATTCCCAAATCACCAATCCCTTTTGAAAACCCAAGCCATTATACTTACAAAACACTGACTCTCTATTAAACTCCTTGTTATTCTTTTACTAATGAGACACTTTACCAGCCTGTCATCACCCGCTGTGATTAATTCTCTACTTGTAAAATTTTAGCTCTCTCTCTGCTGCTGCCGTTAATGTGCTTTGTACCAAATAAAAATGAAGCTGATGTTTACAAATCCTGTCTGGAGGTTGCTTTAAAAATGCTCTGCTTTGGCTTATGTTAATGAGGCCAAGTGTACTGGTTTTTGTTCAGAATTGTTCTGTGTAATTAAACACTGTAACAGACTACCATGGAAGGTGTGAAACTCATCGTTGCTTTAAAGAGCTTTATAATATAATATAGTTTAAAATACATGCTTTTTATTACCTGCCCATCTCTCACGTTCACTGTAATTCAGATTTGTAGATCATCGGGGTTCTTTTAATCTTGGTAACATTTGTGAATCTGGGAATAAACATGAGAAAATATTTCTAAAAACCAGGACCTACATAGTAACCCTGAATAAAAACTGATACAAAAACGGTACAGCACAGAATCTTACTGTGGAGTGCACATCGCATTACTAAGATCAGTGTGAACCGTACCTCAAGCAGATCTGAAAATAAGAACTATACGCAGTAGAAAACTGCAATTCTGTGCTGTCACCTCTTCTCTTTGACCTGCACAGTTCTCCAGTGTGGTCGTTTAGCCCTGGTAGGGTGTCAGGTGTCCACCAAGCCGTAATATTACTCCCTCCTCCTAAACTGGACAGAGAAATATAACAAGAGGCTTGTGAGTCAAGGTAAGGACAGGCAGATCACTCAGCAATTAGAGTCATGGGCAAAATAGATTCAACTTGGGGAGAAAAGGGTTTGATTTATTAATGAACCATCAGAACAGTGAGATGAGAAAACTGAATCTTATAACACCTCCCCTCACCCCTCCCTCTTCCCAAGACTCTCCTTCCTTGTCCCCCAGCAATGCACGAGAAGGGAGTTATGGCCAGTTCATTACAGATGGACTTTTCTGTAGCTGCTTCTCAGAGGGAGGTCTCCTCGTACTTCCCACTTTTATAATGATGAATATAACCTCTCTCCCCATTCTGCATATTCTGAACCTAATCCAACTCCAATTTCAAGACTGTATAATACTTTCCATAACACATGCGAAATCTACTCTTAAGTAGATCTTTGAGAAATACCATTTTTTGGGGTTTTTAACATGCTAAATAGATCTTTGGGATGGTCTAGGACTTCAATAGACAACATGAGGGAAAAATAGTTCTGAATTACATTTTTCTGCTGTTACATGGTAATGTACTTGCAATTCAAGACTGGATGCCTGAGCATCCTCTTGTATTAAAAGAACTTCAGAAGCTATTCTGCCTCACAATTTATAAGGAATGAAGGAAGACAATGTCTAATTCATCTAAAAAGCACAGTAGTAGTGTTCATATTGCAGGCCTCTCAGGAACTAATGTATTTAAAAAGCTTTTATGCTGGAGACAGCTTTCTCCCTTTTTCGTACTAAATAAATTTCACTAAATTAAACAGGACGAAACTATCTGCTTTTTTAACTGTTCTAATCTTGAAGTCTTCTAATGTCTTGCAAATCTCAAATGTCCAAACTTCAGACAGCAGATGGGTCTTGCAAGAATGCACTCTTCTAATAATATTTTTTTCTGTAGTTTACTCAGATACAAGTATTTACCAAAAAAAAAAAAAAAATACACACAGTTTTGTATTTTAGTGCTGTGATTTGATATGTTTGTGTATATTGTTTCCTAGAGCCGGAGGAGAATTTCTGCTGTCATCCTGGGAAAATGTTTCACTTTTAGAAATTTAAAGAACAGTGAAAAGGAACAGATAGATGAAACTTCCTATTTATTACAAAACTAAAGAAAATGTGGAAGAAAAAAACCCTCTCTCACGTACAATAAACAAAGGTGTACAGGTTACTGTCAGTTCACTGAGACACAGTGGAAGCCAGATTATAGTGAAATCTGAACACTCAAAAATTGAAAGTCACAGTAAGAGAAAAACTGACTATTAAATCTCAAGGCCTACACTTTTCTTCCCTAAAGCATGGGATGAAAGCCATCAAAATCTCAAACCATCTCTTTCCACTTGAAATCTTAGCAGTCCTCAGAAGCGGAGACCTGCAAACCAGTGTTCTAAGATCTAAGCTGAAAATCGAGGGTATGTCTGCATGGATGGGTACAGACAAACACAAGTTCTCTCTGCCAGCTGTCATGTTTTAGCTCTCAGTCAAGCTAATAACATCTATGTGGCACAGTACAGGTAAACTTTCACAAGTGTAAACTCCTGTGCCACCTTGGCATTCCTATTTAGTTTTAAAAGTACCATCATAGGACTACATCATTTGGAGACATATATGAAAAGCATTTAAAAGTGTATTTTTATGTATTATACCTATTACAAACTACAGCTCAGATCTGAAATGAGTATAGAGACGCATCATTATGCATCTTCACTGAATCCGGTGCTGCAAGCGTGGAATACTGCTCAGTATCAGTCACGGTGCTACCTAAGTTATTTGCAATTGTACTCAGTACATCGGTAGAAAGCAGTTATTGCACTGACCATGTTCCACATGAAGTCAGTTCAAAAGTGCCCATTAACAGCCTTGAGAAAAGACAGCCATTAAGATACAAATTGTTCAACTTGCTTATTTTTCTGTCATTGCATTTTCATTAAAATCATTTACCTTTCCTACTAGGCACCTGCCACATTGATACTAATGACTTCTCACTGAATACTCCACCAGCAGCTTTTTAACACATACTTTGAAAAAGAAGCCAAATGTTTCTGTGTTGTTTTGATACTTAACAAAACCCAAACTATTGTTTACTACAAGGGCATAGATTAAATAATTTGGTGTACTCAAACTGTTATAAACATCCAACAACTAAGTGCTCCGAGAAAGCTTTGAACTCTGAGATTTTATACCTTTTAATGCCATTTATTTTGTGACCAAAAAAAAGAGAAAGGAACGTGGCAAGCAGGTTCATGAACAGAGTTATCTGGTTGTGTTCACTGTGAAATACCATAAGTTAAGCTTTGTATTTGAGTCCCTATTGGATTAGTTACATATTTTTTACTTCCCTACAGGCCAATCTCCAGCAGCGCAGTCAGTCCCTGGGAGTCCTTCACATCTGTGCACTCCCACTGAACTTGGTGGGAGTCCATAGGGGTTCAGGGAGTTCTTCCTACTGACTGCACTGCAGGATCAGGTCAGATTCGCTTAAAATTTTTAAGTCTATTACACTGGCCCAGACAGTGATGCAGAAAGCAGCATTAATGTTTTAAAAAGGTAAATGGCAAATAGCAGTATCACTATAAACTAAGATGACAATTTTTGTCAAATGGATAATGAGTCTAGGCATTGCTTTCTTAAGTTAATTATTGCAAGTAGCTCCACTGTGTAACATTTGAGCAAGACATGTATAAATAATATTAAAATACGTTACTACAGGATGCTATCCATTATTTTGTAGCACTTATACATTATAATGTGCATTAGTTCTTACTGTCCTACTCAACACTGCCCTAAATAACTAAGGGGGGGAAAAGTATATTAATCATTTACTGATTACTAATATATTATTTATAAATGGCCATAAATTAAAAGTGTTATTTTTACAATCAAAATATTTTCCTTAAGGCAAAGATAGAATGAAATTTATGTAAAAACATGTATCTGTTGAACAAAATATATGTACAGTTCAAGGTTAAGAATGTGAGGGAACCTTGTAAGAGTGAAAATTATATATATTAACAAAGTGCTACTGCCCTATAAAGTACCGAACAACATAATTGTAGGCAATACTAGAGGTGAAGTTTTATTTTCCTCCCATACCTTACTCATCTCTAAGCTACAGATGCCATTAAAGTCAATGGAAAAAAAAGTTTTAAAATACTTATGACACAGTTGATTGGGCTATTTGATACATCTGAAACCATATTCGGTGTAGAAATGCCTCTTCCCTTCTTGCTGAAGATATACACAGGAATAAAATATGTTAGCAAAGATATAAATGTCAGAAATGTCAATAGGATTTAGAGATAGATTATATATGCTGCAATTTTCAAGATATCCAAAATGGTTTTGGACCATCTTTAATGACAGGCAAAATGCAGAGATTATCTGAGGAATGACAGGGACATTGGCTCACCTGTGATTTACCTGCATGCTATAAGATGGAAGTTGTATTCCTGCTACTGCAGACTCCAATCGGAAACATGGTTAAGAGCTGCCCCATCATCAGTCCGTACTCCCGATATGGAAGAAATAATCTAAGCACATTTTTGGGGCACTCTGACAAATCTGACCTTCCTTACCAATTCATCTGCACTGAGGGGCACAGTGTGTCACAGACTCATCCACTGCGTGGCTACCTGGATGGGAAAGGAAGCACTCAGGCCTGTCACCTACCCTGTTAATTCCAACAGCCAGCAAACAGGAAATTGAAATCTTGCCCTCTATCTAGGAAACAGATTGTCCATGTGTAATAGGATGCTGACATAAAATAAGGCTGAGCTCTGTAGACTTGTAATTTTTGAAAAAAACTTCTGTGTTTACTATAGCAATTTGGAGGAAGATGGTGCAACCAGAACCAAAATATGACCAGCAGTGTTTTTATCAGCTGCAAAACCAAATATTAAATCCTTCCCATCACCTCTGCAAACCACTTGATAGTATGGATAGCCTGTCTAAAGCTTTCTGAAGTAACGAAGCTCCAAAGTATTTGTTCTACAGTTGTTTAGTCTATTTGCTGTTCTGCAGTAAGTTTGGGGTGTTGACTGAGAACTTTGTCATTCTACTGATCACTGAAAGCCTTTACAATAAAAAGACTGTGCATACCATTAACACTCATCTTAGACATGGAACTCCTCGGATACTAGGAAAAAAAAGTCTTATTTTTAAGGTCAAAAATGAGCTTCTTTTTCACAGGTACAATTTCTACATTTTTTTCTTCAGTTTCTGTTTCTTTACGCTCAAAATGATATTTAGACAAAAGCACCCTTTGGTGAGCAGCATCTGTTGAGCATACTAGTTCAGTTAAATACTGCCTGATAACTAATGAAGCTCATATGTTTCCTACAAGTTTTATCTTGAAAAAAAAAAAAAAAACAACCCTGTTCTTACTTGTATTGGAATTTTCTAAGAGTATTTGTCTTCCAGGCAAGAATTCTGAAACAAAAAAGATGCCAGAAAACTATCTACACCACATTTCAGTCTTATTACAACCAAAAACTCAAAAGATATCTCTTTTATTTATCTAATAATGGATAACTTAACTAGGTAACCATAATACTTAGCATTTGACATGCCAGATAAAGTACTCAAATATATAATAATCACTTCTTAAAATCATATCTGACTGAGCACTGATATTCCCAGTTTCTGGTTAGGGAAACTGAGGCAGGAAGCAAGATGACTTTGCTGAGGGATACCCAATTACACTTTGCTCTCCTAACACTCCTTTATGCTTTTGCGACCTCTGTTGGCAATATAAGCGGGGTCATAACTCATAACTCAGATTAACTGCAGCTCATTTGACAGCATAAAACAAATACAAGCAGTAGTACCAGATGGTATGCAGTTTTTTACATTCCAGTAAACCTTTTAAGTATTCCTATTCACATGCCCCACGAATCCTAGAAACTATTTTCTACTGATAGAAAGCTACTGAAAACAATAAAGACCTCATACATGAAAAGGAACCTGTTAAAAAACATGAA
The DNA here is from genome assembly GCA_013401255.1 of Urocolius indicus. NCBI lineage: Eukaryota > Metazoa > Chordata > Aves > Coliiformes > Coliidae > Urocolius > Urocolius indicus. The sequence continues at coordinate 171,485 of WBNH01009048.1, forward strand.
CAAGTTTCTCAAGTGAAAGGACTGTGTGGCTCAGGGGAAGGTTATTGAATTTCAGAAAGCTTTAAATCTAAGACACTTTTTGAATCCATCCCAGATTCACCGTGAATGAAAACCATTACCATCGCATATGCGCTGAGGTATGTGAGATGAATTTGGTGTCTCAATCTAGTGTCTTCTGAGCAGTCATTCGGATCACAAAGTCACTATGACATCTTTCAGTAGCTGGCATTCTTATTGATGGAATCAACAGGATTTAATGGCCATGGAGACTGAACTACCTTCGCTCACACTTCAGGCATATCGATGAGGCAGAGAGGATGTTTGTGCTGTCATTGACTATACCATTGCAGCCTAAAGATAAACAGAAGGATTTCGGTTTCCAAGGCTGTCAATCTGGCATTTTCCACCAAAAGGAAACACAGTAAAAACAAAGGGAGAAGTCTAGCTCGAAATGACACTAATAAGGAGGAATGGCTTGGAAGACCATACTGTCATTCACATCTGTTTAAAATAAAAGGCACACACCAAGTTTTCAATGCCCCGGTTCTCTGTCCTTTGTAAAAGAACTAGTTGAATGTTGAGAGAGAAGGAAAAGGCAGCACAAGTGTATGCTGTAGCACTGTACGGAAAGGATACTGCACTGAAATTATAGAAATTCTTTGCATATTAGCAGATAAAAACATAAATGTAACATATTTCTGCATTTCCAGCAGCCCAGGAACAAAATGCATCTTACCTGAGTGCATGAGGAGTAAAAGTACTTCCATAGAGTGGCAGCTTCAGTAAAGTTAGTCATTACAGATAGGAAACACATTAATTTTTTATTTTTTCTTGACAATGAGATTCCTAACTGTTGACAAGTTCATCAGGAAAGTTGGTGAGATTTATTATGACATTTCATCACAGTAACTCCACTTGAGAGGAAAAATGTTGGCAGCCATTTGAAAAAAAAAAGAAAGCAAAAAAGAGAAGTACTTTTATAGCAGCAAGTGCTGGGTGAAGCTCAAAATTTGTAGACTTGTATTCCTCTATTGAATAAGTATCCAAAAGTAAGAGCTTTATTTCAAAAGGGTAAGAACTTAGGCAGACTGCTTTAATAATTGAAATGGAAATGAAAGATAATTCTTTAAGTGCTTGCTTTTCAGCAGGAAAATACTTAGGAGTTTTCTATTGAAACAAAAAGCAGATTAACCACAGAAAAAAAGGGTTTTTTTAAATTTCACAAGAAATTTCCCAGCTATTGAGTTGAGAGACATGTCAGGAATTTCATAGGAAGTTGTGAAGATGGAAAAGGAAAGAACTACCAACCACTTAATTTTCTTCACAGCTCACTAGGACCAGCAATCCTCAAACTATTTTTCTTTGTGATGCTGGTACAAACACTGAAAACAACCATGCAGAAATTTTTCTAAGGGAATCTTTTCTTCCTATTATTACTGGCTTACTTCGAAAACAACAAACCAGAAACATACCAGAAAGGAGGATATTTTTCAAGATTAATACTACAACCCTATTTTTCAAGCCCAGGAAGTTTCTCTCATTTGAATGAGTTTCAAGTCAGCTATACAATTCTGTATGCTGACTGTATTGCTGAACCTTTTGCTATATTCTCAGCATTTCAAAGTCTTACTTCATTCAGTCACTTCATCTCTGGGCTCACAACACTACAGATAACTATATATGTCACCTGTACCTGATGGATCCATAGCCTGAAGTAAGTAAGAAGACATACGGTTTCTATCACAACTAATATGTATTCTACCAGTCACTCAATGTGTTACATATCTGTAAGGAAGTTTGTCAGTAAAATGACCTTTCTGTCACCCACTCATTGAGCTGCTGAATTTATCAGCCTGGAGGCTACAAATGGAAGGCTGTAACAATTCTTTCATTGCATGAAGGTAGCCTAAGAGAAGCAGCTGCCTTTCATAAGCTAAGTAAGTGATACAACACCATTGTATCATCTTTTCTATGCTCAGCCTTTGGTTCTTTTCTGCTTTTCCTTGAGGGTTTTTTTTGGGGGATGTGGGTTAGCCTACAACACTAATTTCAGACATAAGTTGTGGCTTATGTGTAGGAAACATTAATTAATTGTAAAAAAGGATTCTCTAAAATTTATCACATTTTAATTGAAATCTACTCCCCTTCTGCATTTTCGTTGGTTCCACAATGATGAGCCTAAGTTCTGAGTAAGGAAAGACTTAAATGTTTCCCTTATTAAACAGGAGTTATTAGTACACTTGTGAGTTACAAGATTAAATTCCACAAGATTTTCATGGTGCTGTAAAGGGTAAAAAGACATTAGTAGAAATCAATGGATACTACAGTGCCAAATGATGCACTTTTTAAAAGGTCAGTTTATGGCAGGGAGTATACCCTGGATTTCATCACTTAGTTATCCTCTGATATATGTCCTCCTACTGGAGAAGTCGAGATACACAGACTTCTTATCAGAGGAAAACAGACAGAAACAAACTCAAAGGTGTCATGAAACTGTGAGAAACAGCATAGGCCAAAAGTTCAGATTTTGGTTCAAGTTCACTCCCTAAAGTTAAACAAAGACAAAATGTCCACTGTAACTAATGACTTGGGTTTTTATCCACACTAGTAAGGAAACATTCCCCTTTGCTGAAATTTACTTTATAAAACATAATATTCACCTGTAGCAAAAGTAGATGTTAAATATGTATATAATATTTTCTCAGTGCAGGATCCAAAGTCTTTGGCCCATACTCCAAGATGACGAAACAACACAAAGCAGCCTTGCGTTAGATAAATAAGCCCAAATATGCACTAGGTAGCTGAAAAGCAAGATATAGGCATCAGAAAGAACGATGTATAAACCCAAAGTTTTACACCACACTGAAAAAAAAAAGTGAGACACTAGAATCTTCTGCACCCTTTTTTTTTGCCTACCAGGGCTGTAACACACCATAACGCAGCAACTGAGCACAACATTCCCTACAAAACATTCCACTCACATAGAAAATTCTTCAAAAGGATTGTACTGAGAAAAAGAACAGGGCAAAAGAAAAGCAGGTAGGACTTATCTGGTCAATGAAATTCAGCAGGATTCAAAACCCTACAACCCACATCCTCTAATTTACTGCATTCTATTTGCTTAACTCGAGTGCTTACTTCACCTCTATATGAATAAGTACACAAACTTCTGCCAAATCAAGAAAACTGATTGCATATAACAATTCAAAACCATTTGCTATGTCTTTGTAATCTCTGTTCCGTGCTTAATATTGAAGTTTCAGGTATTAAGGGCTTTTATCTCAACTTTATTGGCTCTTCAATGTAGTATTTTGCCTTGCTGAATTATACTTGTATGGTGTTTCTGCTAAGGTACTATGAAGTTATTAAATATGTGATGCCAAGAAATGAAAGTCATTCACCAACATTAAGAAATGCCACATCATTTCCATCTCCTTTTTGCCTAAGTTTAGAACTCATTATGTATTAAATTTATGCTTAATATACAAAATATATTTCTTCAGTATTTATCTGCCACTGTACTCTGTAAACCAGTTTTCATCCCCAGAAAAATAAATATTTCTTAATCCTGTCTTTTGTCTCTGTCTTAGGGAAGTCACTGCTTTGCCTGAGCTTTCATGCTGGTTCAACAATATTCAAATACAGTGAAAAAAGCCAAACCAAAACAAAACCATTGCCTAGCACATAGTTTCGCTGATATCCTTTACTTCAGTATGTTCTCTGTATTTTCCTGTAAGGACAACAATTCACATATATTCTCTGTTTATAGCTCTACATGCTCATGTAAACTGCATGGCTAAAACCAGTGTTGCACAAGGTCTAGGAGTGTTCTCTATTTTAGTGCATATTATTAGTGCATTCTGTAGTAGCTAGGAGACCTTAGGCAATGTATTGTAGCCATGCTGGATTCTGAATTTAAATGACCAAAACACTATGGGGTGTAGTTTCATAACTATGCTTCCTATGTGGAATGGCAAAGAATATTCTATTTAAAAATATCCAACAGAGATTTTTTTTTTTAAATTGGAATTAATGGGACCCTTATTGGCACAAACATTCCAGCCATGTACTTGTACTTCCTTGCCTTCATACTTCAGCCTGTGGATGTGACTAGTTAAGCACACAACATGGCAGAACACTATCCTAATTTAGTTACTATATTTTTTTTTTATAAAGAGTCCTCTAAATACACACATACTAGTGAAATCAGAGCTGACTGATATTAAATGAGTTTCTCAGGGACTCTGGGATTATAGATCTAGAACCAGGACCTTCACTAAACAACCTGATCTGTCATAAACAGTATTGGATCTATGAGAAAAATCCATTACAAAGTATTTGATGCAAGTAAACATAACACAAGGAGTGAAAGGATGACCCTGTAGCTGGTTCATTACTGTCATTACATTGCTTTAGATGTTTTCATTCACTGGCCTTCACCTTTAAAAACAAATTAATTTCACAAGTATTTAAAGGAACCTTAGTCCACTGTCTGCAGTATTACCCAATAATCATCTTTACTTCTTCTCCATTAAAAACAACAACAACAAATTACTTAAATACACAACCTGGTTTAAGCTTCCACTCATTTCATACACATTTAGCCACTTGTGCAAAGGACACTTTGCAACTGTGTCTTTCTCCCCGTGTATATTTTCACATGTACTTGTAGATGTACACACATACACAATAGAATCACAGAATATATGCATACAGAGCACATGGGAGAAAGCTCAGTGGTGTGCTGCAGATTTTAGGTTCAAGCATCTATGGAATAACAAAGGATAAGCAGGGAATAAACCTCTACATTTTTGGAAGGAAATGCCCCTATTGTGTACAAGACTAGATATGTTCTTTTTTCTTAAAAAAGGATATTCCTGTTGTGCTGACTGAGAATGTGAGTGGCATCAATCAGCAAAATAAAGGAGAAACTTTAAAAGTACTAACATGGTTCATTCCTCAAAGATGGAGAGCCTATACATAGATAATGAGATTCATGGTGGAATCGTTACTTGGCTTCCTGAACACACCATCGTTCTGCTGGATTCTAGAGCTCCCATTTAGCCACTACCCCTCAATGTTCTCAAATCAGAAATCAGCCTGGTAGAAGGTCAAAATCAACCTAAATGTACATGAAATAAGACCTGATATCCAACACTGTATGTGGGCTGAATTTAACCACTTGGAAGGACTTACCGATGTGTCATGCAAAGCCAAGCCCAGGGATGTTTTTAAGATTGCATCTGTTGCCCTGAGTTTGGTGTTAAACACACACTTCAGTAAATGCATCAGTTTTTGTGTGTCTGTTTTGATGCAATAAAGCAATGGAAATTAGAATTTTGGGCAAAAGAAAAAATTGTGAGCCTTTCATTTACATAAATTGGAAAATGATCTGAATTAAACAGATGTGGCTTTTCTTTATAGCTGTTAACATTCTACATGCCTAAAAACTTTATGCTTGAAGTGGTTTATCATAAATAGACATTTCTGAAGGTCCCTCAAGGCAGACAAGTGCACTTCTAGTGAATTAGACACAGCTTTGTTTGAAAGCATCCTAAATTTCTTTAATTTCAATGAGAGAAAAATCGTCAAGTAATACGTAACATCAATTTTGCACTGATCATCTGTAATGGAGTCTGTCAGTTAAACACATTCTTAATTCAAAGTAAACCAATTTTATTTTTCTGTTTTGAAAACAGAACACCCATCTCAATTTCACTGCTTACAGACATTTCTTTAAGTAGCAAAGAAAACAGGTAGCCTTTGCTTATCCATAGGCAATCATACAGCCTTGCAAAATCACTTTGGTAAATGTCTCTGTAGACAGCTGCCTCCAATATGAACACAAATTACAATCTCTAAGGTTAAAGGTTGGAAGATTTCTTCACCTACAAGTCCATCTCCTCTGACCTGGCTCTTTGCTTTTTCTGTCAGAGTGCAAGCGCTACATTTAAAGCCTTTGTTTAATTAATTACCACTGCAAAGAAATGGATTTAAAGTCCTTAAGCTGTTTACATAGATACTCAAAGGCAGCTCCCAGTGAAATTTCTGCTCTCACACCAGTATATAACAGAGTAGCTGTACTGACATCAGTGAAGATACTCTACAAATTCATCATTGTAACATAGGTCAGATGGTGGTCCCTGGGCTCTGTAAGATGTTGACCTATTCAGAGAAAGGTCAGATTGCTGCAGAAGACAGTTTTTAAGAGGAGAGAACCTAAGATATATTGATGCTAAACGCTTTTGATCTGACCAGGAATATTTTGCACACACACACAAACTGACAGAAACACGGGTATCCTGAAGTACATGAAAGCTATGGTGTTGTGTGAGATTTTGCAACCTCAGCCATATATCATTAAAATAATTTAATTTAGCCTTCTGTTTACAACACTTGAGCAAAAACTCTATCAGTCTTTTAAAGCAGAAATTTTGACTCCCTAACATGTATGTTCTCACATACTTACCTCAGTCAGTGGTTTACAGAGCTTCAGTGAATTTTGCAAGCCATGTAATTAGGCTCTTAACATACAGGCCTTGATTCTAAAAATCCCCACAACACCCAAAGAGAAAAGGACTGTGATGAGAAACAAGGAAAATTATAGTGCTTATTAACTTCCCTACAGAAAATGCTATGCATAAAGAACTGTCCAATGTTCTGAGTTCTGTTCGCCTCAGCTTTTCATCAATTTCATATGCAAAATTAGTCGCTGAGATTATTTCTGCTTCAGATAAACCATTGTGAAATTTGGATATTTATTTCACATTTTTTATGAAGCTGAAATGAAGAAGCTGACAGCATAACTCACACTATATTGATTCAGTGCCAGTGCTATTTAATGGAGAATCTGATTCTCACTGAATGTATGACCTACTGATACCCCAAGGCAGTTTTTGTTTCAAATACTTCCAAACACACTGAATTATTTAGAACACAAAAATGTTACAAATGCTTGGTACATCTGCAATATCTATACCTATGCATATGAGTAAAAATATCTGCCAGCACCTTTGTAAACATGTATATGCATTGAAATTTGGCTGAATGCACCACCACTACATTGCCTTAATAATGTTTTTAATTAAAGGTAGAAAAAAAACTATGTGAGAATCTAGAAATATTGAGGTAATGTAGGTATTTACCCATGTGCAATCTTTAAGGAAGATATGGATATATAAGTAATAGAAATATTGAGGTAATGTAGGTATTTACCCATGTGCAATCTTTAAGGAAGATATGGATATATAAGTACATAATAAATTTCTGCTGCATAAGGTCTGTTTGAATTCACCCAATATAGATTAGAACTCAGAAACTTGTCACAGAACATCGCTGTTAAAATACACAGTAACCATATGTCCTTCAGTCTCTTACAAAACATTCCTTGCAGATTCTTTAGGTCAAATCATTTCAACTGTAATTTGATTAACTGTAATGAAGTTACACTAGTGACAAATCTGGTCATTTTTAATCTCTTGCTCTAAGGCTGCAAATTACTGATCCTTTTTCTGTCACTAACCAGCATTTCCAAAGGAGTATACTATGGCACAGAGTATTTGTCTGTGGATATACAGTCTAATTTCTTAAAGTATGAAAGCTAAGTCTTCCTTAGATATTAAAATCAAACTTTAAAAGCATTGGCTATGACATTCTTTATAAATATTTTCCAACTGCCCCATGGCTATTGGCACGTATGTGTTCCAACATTAAGAAGTGATAAGAGACTTAAGAACAGATATACTGTGAGAAGATATCTTCTTAAATTCTTTATTCAATCAGGTGTGAAACAGTATAATATCTTAAAAGGACACAGTTGGTAACATGAAAGACAAGTGCAGTGAGGCTTGAGCTCACTAAATTCATTGCATTCTTCAAACTTATAGCTGCAAATAGAATATTTTTTAGCCTATCAAGAGGATGGCAGGTATTCTGCAAGCAACTGGCATTGTGAAGCAATTTAAACCTCCTCTATTTGTTAGCTGCTTTACTGATTGCTAAACTGTATAGGTTAAGTTTCTTATAGGCTTTTTGCTTTTTTTTATTTCACTCAGCAACTTCTGGGCTAATAGCTTGCGTTTCCAAGGCTGACACAGACAATGCATCCACTGCTCAAAATGCATTTGAAGGCACAGCTTTAGGAAAGTTGGAAGCTTGACTTTTGAAGCAGAGTTTGCAGGGTAGGTTAAAAGATATCTATGGTAACGTACAGACACAGCTTTTGCTTTGTGAACTGCAGACCTGCCAGACTACTCTGAAATTATTTGCTTAGGCTCTGGGAAATTACTGCAGTTATCTAACCAAGTCCATCCTAGACTATTATGAAATAAAATATCGTTTGCCTATCTCTTGTATTTTCTTGATCTCTTGGAACAAGGAGAGCCAGAAGTGTTACTCAGCATCAGAGGTGTCCATGAAATTTATGAAATTGAAATGTACATTTATGAAATGGGTTTAATTTATTTCCAAAGCTGCATAAACTTGTTCTTCATTTCAATCTGGCAACATCTTACTACTAAAAAAATTACTGAAATTTGCTGAAGTCAAAACTTTGCCTGCATTTTTAATTGATGTGTATCACTTATCTTCCTTTGAAGCTTGCACTTAGTACACAGACAGATGGATGCACTGAAGCACGATATTAATCAAAAACTGTGTCCTAGCATACAGGCATCTTAGGCCATTCACATACTTGAGTGTATCTTTCCAATCTGGGAAGAGAGTTGGGAATCCCCTTGGTTTTGCACAGAAAACTGCACGCATTCATGCAGATTGAATACTTTATACCATATTTAACAACAAGGAAGCATCCTTCATCTAGTCTACCACTGTAGTTTGTTCGAATGCTGCAGCTTCTGCTGCCCAAAAGGCTGATGCCTTCATCTGCTCACTTGTAACTGCCATGACAAAAGACAGGAAGAGACAGAAAAGGAGCACAATCTCAGGCTTCACACATGAAAAGAAACAAAGTTATCACTGTGTAAAGGATGGAAAAACTGGTTCAGGTCACTGTTCGACTCTGTCAACTAATCTTTGTCTCTGGTAAACGCAATGTGAATTCTAAAAATGCAAGTAACACATATACAGGGACCTGGCATCTGTTTAAAAACATCACTCTTTACCTTGGAATTATTTAGTCAGCTTCCTTATGCATACTGGGAGAAGTGGGTTCTGTGCTTGTGTAAGGAATTGGTTACAAAACTGAACTTACTCCAAAGCTTGTTGAAAACCACAGGATTGTCTCCATTCACTCTACTGGGCTCTGGAACCAGGTCAAGGAGTGAAATGTCTGCAGTGTGGGCAGGGACTGATAGGAGGACAGAACAGTATCAAACAATCATAAATAAAAAACTATTATCACCTTTACCACACAGCAAGGCCTCACATCCACATTTGTGTACCCAGATGGTTATCACAGAATGCAAAAATCCTCCCTTATTATTATTCACCACATAGAGATGAAATAAAGATAGGGGGCCTGGAAGTGTCACACTGAAAACATCAACCCAAGTTCCTTCACGTGTCGTACTTTTAGGACTGTTTAAGAATTCTTCTCAGAAAAAAAAAATGTTCTTAAGGTTTTATGTTTGAGCATGCTATTTGTGTTTCAGCTTACTATTATACATGACCAAGGATTTAAAAATGGGTATATCTCTGACAGCACGAATTGTGATAGATTTTAGCATTCACATCTTACAGTCTAGTTTCAAGCTTTTCTCACAACTGATTTGTATCTTGTGTCTTAGAGGATTAAAAAAAGTGCTTGCATGCGAACTATGGCTTCTATGCAGGTTCTTTTTACATTGAATCCCATATTCAAAAATCAAAAATACCTATAAGCAGTATTTTCAAGCAGTCAAATCAATGTCCAAATAATAACAAAAAAGTTATATTTTCAGGAATCTAAGACAAATTAATATAAAGAGCATTACGAATCCTTTGAAGCACAACAAAAGGAGCCATGGTTAAAATTTTAACAAGTTAGAATCATTAGCTAAACAAATTCTGACAGTCTAGCTTTGCACTTCCAGTCACACATGTTCAGAACAAAGGCTTGATTTGCGAGGCAACTTTAATAGGTCCCTCTGCATATGACTATATTTTCCTCAGTCATTTTTTATTTAATATTTTACTCTGGATCCTGAAATGCCACATTTTATTAATCTGTGTCACTCATGGATTGTTAAAAGAACAGACTAGCACTGAAGAAAGTGCATCTCATCATTACCTTACATGTGTGGGATGACAAAGGGATGTGCTAAAATTTGGAGGAGTAACGATTATTAAAAGTAGAACAAGCAAGAATAGAATATAACCTGTTTTCCTCTAAACTACATTCCATACTGCACACAGACAAATGGCAATGGCAAAAATTTTACCAGAAAGGTCTTATTTTGCATTTGCACCTTTAGTAAACAGTAAAACAGAGACGCATTGAGTGACACATTGCATCAGCTATTTTACAGCAAAGTGGATCTCACTGAAGAACCCCAAATGGTAAGCCCAGACATTTGCCTTTATTCCTTTTACTTTGTGTGAAACAGTGCCATCATGTTGAAAATATTTCCATGTATTCAGTAGAACTATGCAAAAGCAGATATGATACATTTTGAATAAACTGACTCTCCTGTTGGATAATACTGAGGTAACCTGTAAGACTCAAAATACCAACACAGAATTCTGCATAACTGCATTGTATCTTTTCAAAGTATAGTATGCACTTGGGAGAGAAAAATGGTTGAGAAAGATGTTAAGGCTTATCTAAGCACAGAAGCCTGTTTTAAAGTTCATACACATATAATAAAAAATTCATAATGGTTCATTTTAATGATGTATCCTTTCCCTTAATAACAAAGCATAATTGTAAATCATTTCTATTAACAGACGAGGAAGGAGTGAAAAGAAGATGCAGTAGAAAAATGCAGAAATGGGAAGAATAAAATACACAAAATTGAATGTAACTTTTTCTAGAAGATACTTCCAATACCAAAACATATGCCTGAGGAACAAGCAGTACGATCTCAGTTACATAGACTATCCCAAAGAGGAAATAAAACCAAACACTGAAGTAATTTTCACAGCTCAGTTGTTTACCAACCTCCTCCAATCAAAACAAAATATTATCACAGAAATAAAATATCCACTCTGCACTGGCAAAACCAATGGGTGGCAGAGGGAGGGCATCTGATGTAAGCGAAAGATATTGAAGTGTTTATATCCACTAGATGTACGTATAGTTTTGGTGGTTTTTATGGTAATTTGATTACCTGATAAGTGCTTATCAGGTAATGGTACCAGCTAGCAACCTACATTTATACTCCAGCTTTCCTGCCTGTGCTTTGCAGAGTGATCTGTTCCTAATTCTCAGGTTTACTTCCTGAATTTTGAGGACCAGTCTGAGAAGTAGCTGGATTGAATAAGACAGAAATCCTCTTCCTCTCACATAGTGCAAAGCTGCAGAAGAGCACTGAAAATGAAGCTGACAACTTTCCCTTTAATTGATTTAAATTAGGAGCCTCTCCAACTTTCCAATGGTTTCCTAATGAAGTGCCATACAAATGATGGCCTTGAATGCAGATGTTTGAAAGCTAAGTGTTTCAAAACAGTAATGTAGCAGAAAATTATATGATTTTAAGGTACTGAAATAGTGATGGGATGAAAATCTGTGCAGGTCAAAGACATATCTGCACTGAAAACAAATTAATCCTAGCTTGTGCTGCCTGATAACTTATGGCTGTCTTTTATATTGCTGTTACTCCTTACGATGTTTTCATTAAGCTCATTTTTTAAGTATCTGCAGTCAAAATAAACTGTAGACTTTGAGCTTCCTCAGATACTCTATTATCTGATGACCCCATACTATTGCAGTATCCTTGTTTCCTACTCTTCTTCCACTCCCGCCACTCCAAACCTCACTTTGTCCAATCTGCGGTCAAGAAAGATCTCCTCTGTTACCTATGGACTGCTACAGAACCAGACTATCTGTTCTTTTTTCCTTCTCTCTAGAGAAACAAATCTGAAAGCTACTGTAAGAACCCAGTAGTGGACATCCTAGCTGTAAGAAAGGTGATATCAGGCGGTGTAGCTTTTGTGCCTAACACATAACCACAACTCTTAATAAGAATTATTCACACCTATATCTTAAGAAAATTATAAACTTAAAGAGCTACTGGATAGCAAAAACTATGCTAAATATTGCAACACAGTTAGCATGTAACATAATGATCATTTGACCCCAACTCTTATTAGCTCCCCAGACTAATTGTTTGGGCATCTGCCTAAGGAGAAAACAAAACATATGGATATACACAGAGATGTGAACCTCAAAAAAAGCCAAAACAAGACTGTTTGTCCTAATATTACTACACTACAATTAAACAAATAGGCTTAAAACATGAAAATATAATTTCAAAAGCGTGTATATCTGGCTGGCCTTCACATCAGACACAAAAGAGTAACTGTTATGTGGATGTCAATGTAATGCATTAGGGTCTGAAAACTTCTCATTTTTGTCTGAAGACAACAGAAAGGAAAAAAAAAAATATGGAGGCTTTTAAGTCAGCCTAATACTTGATTCTTTTTTTTTTTTCTGCCCCCAAAAAGTGAATTGCAGAAGTTGAAAGGTACTTAGAACAAAGTAACTGTATATACCTTTAAGGTATATAGGTTTAATGGGGTGGATGAAGAGTCTACAGTTAAACAGGCAAAAATCACAATTCCTAGCCTTGGCTGAATATATGCAGAGGAATTTGGCAATTATTTATCTACATCTGCTCTCCTGTCACACACTGAAATACCCCAGTGCTTACCTGCAAAAGATTCTGATTATTGACACATTGTTTCAAACCTCCTTATAAGCCGTCTTCTGAGGAAAGTTGTGTTTTTCCCCCAGAGACAGATGATTAGCTAGGCAAGGATTAAAAAAAACACCATTCTTACCTTTCCCTGTTCTCCACATGACAGGCATGACTTCCTAGAGAGGAGGAGAAAGGAAAGTCATTAGACACTCCTCAATGAATGTAGTGATTTCTGTCCCTATAGATTGGATGATAAAAGCAAAGAAGAAAAAGTTGTCCCTAGATTTTGAAACAGTTTAGCTGAAAAAAAAAAAATACAAACCAAACAGTGCAATTATACTTAAATGACCCTTAAAATGGTACATTACCCCATCAATCTGATCTGGACAGAACGTTTTCACACATCCGTATCTGGCAAACAATATAACCTTGAGATTTTGAGTAGAACATACAAACTAGGGCTCTCAGAAATGAGATATTATGACAAGTATAAAGGCCATTAAGTCGATCAACAGCAAATCTCTTGAAGCCCTTGACTTCTAAACTAGAATTGGAAATGAACAATTATTTTAAAGTTCAAGCTGCATTTGGACCTGGCAGACATTTACCTCTGGTCCACTTCATGATTATTCCTTTGGCAGGCCTGAAGAAGAAAAGATTACTTTCAAACCAGTCTCTACTGCTTATATGGCAATCTTCTATTTATTAATACATGTATTTTTTAAAATTACATTTTCCACAAAAAGTTAGATTTTAAATTAAATTTCAGCCTTCCTGCCCTCACCTTGGAGGCCCCATCTAACTGCTCCTCCCTTCTTGTTTGATTTAGTGTCTTCTCTCATCATCCTTCAACCTATATCACTCCAAAAGCAATTTAACATAATCAAGTGCCCACTTCTCCAAAAGCCACTTCCACATTCTTACCTTCCCTTCTTCAAAAGAATAAATTTCCTGACCTAGTTTATTAGTAGTATTGCCCCTTCCACATTCAACCTGAAGGATGAGTATTTTGCATTCACTTAACATGCAATTTGTTTGGAATTCTCCATTTCATCTGTTTATCTAATTTCTGTTGAATTTCATTAAGCTAGGCATTGTTTTCACTCTCACACAGCTAGGTTGCTTTGATCACTGCAAAATTTCCTCAGGGAAGAAATTCCTATTTTCACTTTAATATTATGTCTTACCTTTAAAAACAACAAGAAGATAGACTGGGGCCTAAGATAAATAATCGAGTTGTTCATATTTTATAAAAGCTAGTTTACTTAATACTAATAGTGAAGAGGTGTTGACAATTCAGGCAACAATTTATAAGAGTGAAAAGAAATCATTACAATTTATTCTAGTGCAGTTCTGTGTCTATATTTCTGGAAGTTACAGACATCTGTACCAGAGAAAAGGAAAATACAACCTGAATGAGTTAGCATTTCTAGGACTAATTTCCTTTTTTCTCAGATTTACTGCTATCTGGAGATAACAGTGCACTACTGTGATTGAAACAGTCCCAGAAATACTGCTAAATGTATGTCAGCATACTTCTCTATCTAGGGCTCATTGAGTAACCTCAATCTGAAATAATCTTCACAGAAGTACTTGAAATATTTCTAGTTGGAGTTTCTTTAAGGAACTCCATAGTATAGAGTCTAGATGTTTTAATCAAAACCTAATGTTCACGATTTTACTCCAAATGAACTGCTACTCCTCTGCTGTTTGATGAAAAAAAAAATCTTTTAAGTTGTTGCACCAAATAGCTGACAGTAATTACATTTACACCATTTTCTTTATCCCATTTTCTCACTGTAAGCATCTGTGTGCCATTTGGCTTCAAGAGACAAACAGAAAAAAAGCTCTGCAACCTCTTTGATGAACAATATTTTTGGCAAACAGACTGCACTAACATGAAGTGTCAGGATATCAAAGACTCCCTGGGAAGTCCAGCAAATATATCTAAAGAAATCCAAAGGAGTGATTATGAGTCCTTTTCAAGACTCTTCTTGAAAAAAATGCATTCTGAATAAAGAGTCAGTTGCTTATCCTGAATTACCTTCCTGATAAGGTAAAAGAGGAAAATGGGTTATAAAAGACGTTGAAGTTAAAAATAATTCTATCCAATCTGTGATTATCTTTCTATGTGTGATTAGTATTTCTAGTGTTAGTATTTCATGGCAGTTTAAGATACGTAGCTATTTCACATATACATTTAAGAAATATAAATGCTCCTTCACCACCTAGGCATATATGTAGTGAGGAAATGTAAACAAAATGAGTACCATGATACTAAGATTTCTTTACCAAGATAAATCTGAATGCTTTTAAATTCATAGAATTACATCAAACTCTCTGAATATCTCTAAGAAATATAGTTGACCTATTCAAAACTATCCAATTCTGACTCATGTTACGTAGCACCTCAACACATTTTGCTTAAGTAGTATAAATTAACATAACGTGGAGATACACCAAAAATACTTTAATATTTATACTGCATGCTATCACCTGATAGTTTTTCATGCTTCCTACGCAAAAACTGAAATTGAGTTATCACTACACATCAAGAGGCTACATGCTGTGAATCCTGGCTACATGTTGAATGACAGCTACTTTTTTTTTAAGCTCACTGAGCACAAGAAAGTGAACAAAAGTCTAATGATCTTGGGCAATGTCCTGACTTCTCCCTCCAAATTCAGCATATCCTCCTATCTGCAAACATTTTCTCCTCAGAAACCCCTCCTAACTGCCAAAATCTAATAGTTTACAATGTTTACTGGCCCCATTTTTACTTTCATTTCTTATGAAGGTTACTTCCCAGATGATATGAGACTTTTCCCAAGAAGCTTAACAACTTTTATGACCTTAAAAAAAGTTTGTTGAGTTGTTTCCAAGTTATCTGAAGAGTGACAAGTTTTCAGCAATGCTAATTTTAGGAACAGGAGTCAATCTAAATTCACTCCTTAGACAACTGAGAATATATGTCTTCAGTGTACATAACTTCAGAAAGCAAAATCATATCATTCACTCTACTCTGATGCAAAGTTAAAACTTATCCTAGAATTTCACTATCATTCTCAAACCTTCAGTTTTCATGCCTGGACAGGACAAGCCAGTCACAAATGTGTTTCAGTCTTATGAGGACTGTTAACTTATAAGCTGAGAAAGTAATTTTCTTCTGTTTTTCAATAACGAAAAGTGGATATGAACTATTACAACATATGTAGTAAGTTTACTCACTGAGGAGGAACTGAAACAGTATAAAAGATTCAGAAAATGAAAATTCTTAAACCAAGGTAAAAATCTCCTTTAAATTATGACCAATTACCAGATGGCATCAGGAAAAAAAACCTCCCAGTAATTTAACTATTAAAGAATGTGCCAACTAAATATACACCAAAAAAGAGCTCATCAGTATATTCAGAGAGGAAAAGAACTGCTACCATCTCATTTAGCAAGCACAAGGGCACATTCTCAGCTTTTTATAATTACACGTCACTCAGTGAGACTGTGCACATCCCAGCTTGTTCTTCTGTGACAGCAGTAAACACGGGTTGATGAAAACTGCTAATTTAGAAATTAGGCACCAAAAATAGAATCTTAATCTGCCACTCCAGCAAGTATGACAACATAAGGGATAGATTAATCTGAACTTTCCTACAGCAGACAATCTGGTCTCAACGAGGGGTATGTGACAGGCAGGTTATGGATGATGATCTTAATGAACTACTACTTCACCACACAGTTCTAGTAATATCCTTCAGTTCATTCTGGTTTAACTAACTTAAGTGAAAGTAGCAAAAGAACAAAAGTTTCCACATTCAATCTGGTGCATTTAAGATGACTATTTCTTCACTTTTAATGGAAATTTGTTTGCTGTTTGTCCTGTACACCGCTGACAGATACTTTCATCATTAGTGATAGAAATGCAGCTTTGTGTGGCACTTTGTACAGCATTAACTCAACAGCAAAAAAAGTATACATTGTCCCTTCATTACCAAATATTTAATACTGTAAGAGATCTGTAATTCTGAGATTTTGATATACAACAATTTTGACAGGATTGGGACAGGGCTGTGCAAAGTATCACCTTTCTGGTATAGAAAAGTGATACTGCAGTAATTACAGACAATAAATTGAGGGAATACTAACAATGAGCAACTCTAAAGCATATGCATTCTTTTACTTAAATTTGTCCTTTTTTGGTGAAGTTATGCTGTATATTAGTGCCAGTGAACTGCAAGGAAAAAATAAGCACACATCCTCTTTTGGTAAAAATGAAAATGCCCTCCTATAGTAAGCAATCACTATCATATATTATTTTGATCATTATATTAGTACTAAATTAATGTTGAAGGCACTGGTCAATAAAAGTAAGCAGTTCCTTTGCTGGTATTAACTTAAAAGTGTATACAATCCATATAAAAATATATATGTGTGTATACATGTTCATATAAATATGTTACATATAGAAAAGATTTTTATCTATATATTAAAAAACATAGGTAACAGTGAAGGGCATTTCAAAGTGATGACTGTGTTATATTGTTTTCTGAGCTTCTGAGGAAGCATGAATGAGTAGTGTTCTTCCACAGGTGGGGATGAATTCATCTGCAGTTTGATATTGTTTCTCCTCTATGGCATGAAAACCTTGCAAGGAAATCATTCTTTGTGATACCTGACAGATACAGAATCCTGAGACACATGGAAAATTGATACACAAGAAGATACATTCATACAATACAAGTGACAGTATCTCGTTTCTGTATGCCCTGTGCCACAAAGCATGACTACCACAGCCATCCAACACTGGGATGGAACCCCATCCATTTCTATCCCTCTAGCATAGCCACACAGGCTTATAAATGTTAGAACAGAGTTAATTGCAACTCAGCACTATACATAGTGGTTTTCTTCCAATCTCTCCGCAAGTTTAGCCTAAATTCAATATGTTTCTACTGCAGGCTATGTTTACTGAAATAAAGCTACATTCAACTATGGGCAACCTGTCTTTGAACATATGCTGTAGGCAGCAATCTAGCAGAGAAATGGGCAACAAGCTGTGAGACTAAACTTTTATCATCGTCTCTATAAATCAAGATGAAAGCTATAGACTTCCTCCTGTGGACCTCATACAGCCTTGAGAAAAAAGTTAAAATATTTAGATTGAAGGAACAAAATAATAAAAAAGAACTCAAAATTAAGATGAGTTGAAGCCTTTGTCCAATGCAGGTCCAGTTAAAAAAAAAAAATCTATATTTTTCTTTATTTTTTAAAGATACACTTGACATCAATGACTAATAATGACTTATTAATAAGACTAATGATGGTTATGCCATCCAGAACCATTCTTTCTTCAGTTCCATTCATATTGCTAGCACAAACTTCAACTAAAAATGAATTCCCACTAAACAAACTGTACAGCAAGTTGTAACAGCACAGCTTTAGCGCAGCAAGAGACTGCTTTTTAATTCTCATCAGACAGCTAATTAAGCAATTTATAGTACGTCAGGTAGGCAGGTGTATCACCTGAAGTCCCTGAAATATGAAATCCATATAGAATCCATTAAGTTTCCAACATATATAAAACTACTGTTGACAACAGGTTTTGCACTGTTGTTTATATAATAGTAATGAATTACAAAAACACTGTCCTTTGTGATTTCTTTGAAGGATCTAAAAATTCTTCAATATGTGATTAAAAGACACTTTGCAATTCTATTGTGGTCATGTTTGTATTCTGTAGTGGAAACATTAAGGTCCAAAGACATTTAGCAAGTCACCAAAAGTCAGAATTAATCTGAACTGGAAACCACACCTAGTGAACTGTATCCGTAGGAAACACTTCACCCCTTGCTTTCCATAGAGAAATAAAACTGAATTAACAGCTACTAGCCTTCGGCTGTCACCTGCCTTTGTGCCATAGGTTGTCACCCCTGCAACACAGTCAACAGAAAACAGTATTGCCTTTGACTTAACTCAGTTCAAAATCACACAGTTTAGCTTAACCCCTCAGTAAAGAGGAACTGGAGTAATGGCGGTCTGCCCTGTTCTACTGACCCTCTCATACAGCAAGGAATCTATTGCAGAAATATAATGAGAGATAGCCAGAGGCTGTTAACAACTTAAACACCTTTTTCCTTAGTGAATGCAAGTTAAATTGTATTGTAGGCTGCAGAATGTCAAGATTACACTCCCTTCTTTCCTATTTACACTACTGTGACACAAAAATGTAGAATCATCTCAACCACAGGAATTTAGTAAACTTTTTTGCACTCATTCTTTTCCACTTTCCCTGAGAAACTACTCACTTTTGCATCTACACGAAAGGATAGCCATTCCTTTTCCAGGTTATTATATTTATCAGGGAAAGTACATGACACAAACAAGGCTGTGCAGATATCTTTTAGGAACTGCTTTCTAAGAACACTCTTGCATTGCTTCTCTAAAGTTTGGCTGGATTTGAGCTCTACACATTGAATGATAGAATGAGTGCTGATAGCTCACTTCTGCCATCCTACACTGATTCCATACTTAATCACGTGAGTCAGACACACAAATGGGAAGCAGAGTCTCAAAGATTCTGACAAACCTGTGTCTCTTCCTTTATTCCCCTCAGCATTCTCCAAAGATATCACTGTCTACATGTCTACACAATGGACTGTGTTTGGATACATTCACCAGTTTGCATACATTTTTGGTCTACTGTTTAAGCTGTACTTTCCTGTCTTGGTATCACTTTCTTTTTTGTTATCAGAAGGACAATGAAAAACTCAAACAACCACACACCAAGCACTTGCATCAAATGTAGAAGCTGCATATAAAGATATGGTCTATAATTTTAAATAAACAAATGCAAATAACACCTAGGATAGAGATGCCCTCTGAAAATCTACAGAGCAAAGCTCACCTCTAATACGCTGTTTTTACCCTGCATGCAAAAGTCCCATTGATCTCACTGGGTGATCCACTCAAAGTGAGAGCTGCTTATTAGAGTTGAGCTTCGATGTGCAGATCTAAGAGGGAAATTTTGTCCTTCAGACAGAACTATGATCAAGACACAAATTCAGACAGAAAGGAAACAGGAACATGTGGACTACTCTATTTGTACAAACAAAATGGGTAGCAAGAAAATCAATGTGAGTGTTTTGAAATCACCTTTTACATTGTCGCATAGGCTAAACGGTGTAGAAACATAAGTCGAGGGACAGACCTATTCCTTCAGAAAAAAGGCATGTACCAAATTATGAAATTAATTAAAACAAGCAGTAGAAAGAGAAAGCGGGAAAATAGTTTGGTCTTTATTTTTTCCCTACTAATTTTCATGTCCTCTGCTATTATCTCTCCAGTATTCTACACATTTCTCTGTCTTGGAAATAACAAATCACACACACACAAATCAACAGTAACCTTCATACTTATTGCATTGTCTTATAATGGCATCAAATAAAAAGGAGCTGTGGTATCTGACTTAGATGCCTATTAACATGGCTTTGATAGAACATAGATTTCATAGATTTCCTATATATTTATTTCTTCTCTAAGTGTCCGCTTTCCTATTCAAAGCTACTTATCATAACCATTTCAGACTAATAGCTGAAGAGCTGAGTACAAAGTATCTTAATATTACATATTTAATGATATAAAAAGACAATTTTTCCTTACTTCATTTCAAGACAAGACATATTTCAAACTGAAATTAATATGCACACTTATTCTATCTTCTCTTACACAAATCTAAGCAAGATGCTATTTAGAGTGTGCCTTTCTTCCTAACCACAAGTTCTTCTAATATCAAAGACATGTATTGTCATATTCCCAGTTTATCTTCTAACTTAGTGTGAAATCATAAACATTAGTGCCTAGTGCGAAGGCATAAAGGAGACAGGTAACCCCCTGCTTGTATCCTTTAGTGCTGACTAATTCCCTGAGGCAAAGCCTACTGATGTAACATTGTTTCTTTTTTTTTGTCAGGTTTAAATATTTGACATCCCATTTATACCTACAGGAAGTATTTGTAGCTTGTGGTTTCGGAAATTATAAACTTCAGCCCTTTGTGTTCTAAGGAACAGAAATAAAACCAGATTTAACCCGCAGATAAAGCAAAGATAACATCTGCTGCTAGACCTCCATTTTCTTGAAGGATGATGCCCACATTAGGGTCAAAGAAACGTTGTCTATGCAGGTCTTGCAACTGCTACAAATGCAGTACACAGTACAATTATAGCAGCCAGAAGAAAAATCCTGTCATTTTATTTAATAAATAGCTTATTATTTATTGAAATAAACATTCTTACTATTTTAATAACTAGCACATTATTTTCCTGCTTTAAAGTTACTTTCTTCCTAGATTTACAGTTTTATATTTCTCTAACACTTTTGAAATAGGTGATTTATGAAATCAGGCATCCCATATGGAGGAAAAAAGAGTAAAAGAACAGAAAACAGTTTCAGACAGAACAAGAGACATAAAACCTGAAAACAGTAACATTATTCATCAGGTTCTCGTATCCACCACCCTGGTTTATGAAGCCAGATACTTGACTGAACTCCTGGACTCCACATTCATCTGCTTTGGCTCTTAGTAGGATAAGTTGGTATTTTGTTTGTGATTATATTACAAGCAAAAGTTCAAGTATTTTCCAGCTTGGAAAAGAAACATTTTTAAGGTTACATAGTACATTTAACAAATCATATGACTGTGTTGAAATAACGTTACTCTTGTAGATATTGATGAAAGCATGTGCCATATCGAGGTAATTTCATCAATGCCATAAACCATCTTTTTTTTTCTTTATCCTTAATCCTTCATCTCCCTCATGTGGAACTACAAACACTCACTATCCACTGGTAAGTTACTCCTTTTACTCCAGTCTTCACTGTCTCAGCCCACCTGAAATGCCCATCATCACATACACATTCTTTCACAAGAATTGCTACTAGAAACTACTAGAAAGATTTGCTTGCCACTGTAATTCTGAATAATTTTAGTAATTACTGTATATTATGCTATAGTTGGCTACTAGATACTATGTTGTGTCTGGTCTGACTTTTTATTCTGGATTCTATCCCAGCATTCTTGAATTGCAGTGCCTGTGACAGATGAAGAGTATGGCTTATTCATGCCATAACAGATTCACTAGAGAACCTGCACATCCCGGGCCTTGGAGGAAGGTGTGCTGGAAACAGCTATTGAAACTTGCTTCCAACAACTCTTTCTACTCACCAGTGCCACTGCACTAATGGCCTCAGTCCCTAGCAGTCTGTAGTTAGCATTGTCCTGCTGAGGAGATATCAGCTATGCTTTCCATTACTTTTGATGTGATTTGTCCTCTCCTGAGACAACCCAGAAACTGAGTTCAATTCTCTTGCTGTTTTAATGGCATTTGAAACTTTACTTTGGCAGCTGTTAAATAAGGTAAGAGCAGTTAGTATGTTTAGAAAATATATTCCTGGTATACACAAAAGCATCAAGACAAAGGCAGCCTCTCCTCCTGAACAATGTATTGCAAATGACAAATCTCTTTAAAAAATAATGTCTTCTCTCCACATAAAACACACAGAGAACCCAGATCAACAAGAAATACTACAAAATCACACACAGAGCCAAAGTGAACAACCCACTGCACATTGCAAAAATGAACCTAGATCAGCAAATAACAGCAGTCCTTCCATTTACCAAAGAGGCAAACAACTTCTTTGTAAAGAAATTAATTAATAATAGAAAAATACATGTTAACCACACTCCCTAAGGATGCTAAGACAACACTAGTAATGCTGAAAGGCTCTCCCTCTTAGTAATGTAATTTAAGAAGTATAGGTATAAAACCTCTTAAGGTCTAGTTATGTGACAAGGAAGCCTCTAGAAAATAAACCAGAATAGCATGATAAAACTGTTCACAGTATATGTGACAATTTAAAGACAGCAGGCACTGTTGCTCTTCACAGCCAACATCTTGCAGCAGAGGGTTCAGCACAGACTATATTACAGTGCTGAAAAGCAGGCGTGTGCTGCACTGTGGGTATACCCTGGGTTAATTCTTCTTTAATACTGTTGGTTAAAAATAAGGATCAAAGTAATGGACACAACTATCATCCACTCTACTGGGTACCATATCAGCTTGCAGTTCTTTCTCTTCTGCCCTGTATTTCAGAGGAATAAAGCAATACACTTAACCATGCAAGTAATTTCATTCACTCTGACTGCTAAAGTGGGCAAAAGAGCTTTCTGAGACATATTCTTCCCCACAAACTACCAAATCATGGGCTGTGGAGAATAGTTTTGACTGCATTCTATATTGCTCTTCATGCACAAATTGCTTTCCATGAAAACCCACTATAATTATTTTATCTTAGCTCACAAAAAAAAAGGGCTAACTTATGTACAGGCGATCCTGTGTGGGTTATTTTATTGTATTCATATTCATGCATTTTAAAACTGCATGTGGTGTATAGGTCAGGCTCAGTAATGCCTTGGCTGCAGAGTAGCAACAGCAGGACCCTCACTGGGACTCTAATTGGTAGCAGAACTCCTCAGCTCTCTTTCATATGTGTAATGTGGGTATATTTTCTTGGTTAAATGCTGTCAATGCTATCTTGCCTTTTGATCCTGTTCCTGCTGATGTTGGTGAGTGATAATGATCTGCTTGTCTGCTCTACTGATATAGATGTTTATATATATACGTATATATAAAAATTAATAGTATAGCTAAAGCTAGCTGAGAATTCTTATTTATTCTGACCTAAATTAATAGAACAACAGAAATTTCAACATGACTGAAAGGCAAGAATTTTAAAGACAGTTTTAAAAATGACATACAATTATTTTTTCAAGCCTCAAAATCTTAAAACAAACTGATTGATAAAATAACACCAGGCATACAGCTCACTTCTGATAAGAGCTTTTCCAGTTGTACCCGTTATAGTACCACCATGAGCTGCTTATGTTGTAACATGACTGTCTCTCCCCCGTACAAGGCAAATACTTTTATTTTGCTGAATTTGTCTTAGACCACTAATAAAACCAACAAAAAAAAACTACTGCATGGGCCATTATTTTCCTGCAATTAATTCTCTTTGTTCCCTCCTACTCAGACCTCTGCTAAATGCTGAATAGCTAACTGGAAGTTAAATAAAGCACTGGATTTGAGCCACTGCAGAAAATGTAGCAAGACAGTCTCTGAGATACAGGAGTTAAGACATAAGGATAAGAAAAGATGAGTCAGGAAAAAGTGTCAGAAAGGTCACTTTCACACTTGATTATATATTTTACTACATTCTGTATGCATTATTAAGCTTTAGCATAAAGATTCAATTCTGCCACTCCCAGCTCTGCCCTCATACCAGCCCCCAAAGACAAATAGAGGCTTAGGAAGGAGTGACATTATATTAGTTGACACGTTAGACAATCACATGACCTCGTATCTGAAAATCCATTAAAATAAACTCAATAAACACAATTACAGGAAATCCTACAAATACCTAACTCTTCACAGCATGGCATTTGCACTCAAAAAAATTCTGATAAAATCGGGTTTGTGCATGAAAAATCTATACTGACCAAACTGTACAAACTGTACAAGCATAAAATCCTGGTGAGACATTCATGCTAATCTGGAGAATTTAATGTTGACAAAAGAAGGAGGTCCTTATATGAGAAGAATTTTACAAATCCCAACTAAACAAGTAACAGGTTACAATCTGGTTACTTCAGTTTTGCTATTGGAAACTACAAAACCTGATTTTATTCCAAGACATCCTGACTTAAGCTCAAATCAATGAAAATAGAGAAACTATTTAAAATGCACATAATCACATCACTTTAAGTGAAATATTCCATTGGTTTAAAGTTTGATAGTATTATCTACAAAGATTGATTTTATTACAACAGATTATCCTTTGCAGTGAGACTGCAGACAGAAAAGTAATGCTGTAGAAGTATAATATCGCATTTAATCAAAATTCTTAGAAATAATAGTTCTATTATATTAGCATTGGAACAGCTTTTCAATGAACCAACGGGCAATGTGTCTTCATCTTTTATTTCTAATCAGCTAATAAATCTACAAGTTGCCAAAACCATGCCAGAATGTTGGCATGCATTCTCATTCAACATAATTTGACTTCAGTAACGTGCAGTCCAGTTTCTGACTTCTGCACACAATGTCTAGAGGAAATAAAGCACATTTTTACAATTACCTTTCTATAATTGGTCTATCAAGTTGCCACCCTAGTATTTTGATTATTGACTGAACACTGTAGTTAAGAGCCTCTTATAGAATAACTCTCAGTCAGCAAATAAGAAATGAAAGCACAGCAACATGTTGGGATTTCGTAGAGGCAGAAATGAAAGGGGAAAAAAGCCATAGCTCCTAAAGTCTAGAACAAAAAGATATTGGAAAAGGCTGCACGCAATTTAAAATTAAAAAAACAAAACAAAACAAAACAAAAAACAACCAAAAAACCCCCCACAGTTACTAAGAAAAGTAAAGAAAAAAGGTCAAGATTCAGACTAATTGTTTGCAAGTACTTTAGAGACAAATAGAGCAATGAAGTTGAAATCATTCCAGAAATAGAGAATGTGGAATAGTAAACTGATGCAAAATTCTTAGGAACCTAGGAAAAGCCTATCAGATCAAACCAAAGATTGCTCCAGTTGGATTCCTCCAATTGTTTTTGACCGCAAATACTACCTAGAAGAATATGAGAAAGACAAGCGTGTAGTGATACCTCTTCAGGATGTGCTCCTCTAACACTATAGCTCTCACTCTTTACAAGCCTGAGAGAGTAATCTGTATTTCAAACCCCTTCCTCCCAAGGGGTGTTCCCCAGGGCTCAGCATTGGGGCCATTTCTGTTTCATACCTTTACCAATGATCTGGATGAGGGGATCTAGTGCAGGGATTTAATTACATGATTTTGAAGATGTGATTTTGTTTGTTTTCTGGGGTTGGGGAGTTTTTGTTGAGGGGTGTGGGGTGTTTTGGGGTTGTTTTCCCACCTACTGGTTTAATTTAGCTCTGCACTGTAAAACACAGAACAAACACTCTAAATTTACCTTCTACATGCTACTCACAATTGAATAGAACTCTACAATATCTCCTTAAAATTGTCTCTTGTCCAATCCAAAAAGTCCATGCATTTTAATGTTCCACATATAGACACTTTCTTACATCTGATTATCCCTGTCGTGATTTTTGGGAAAATTTAAATGCTTGCAACACACAGACACGTTACTGGATAAAATCCTTGCAACTGTACTGTATCTGTCAACTGAATATATCTTAAAATCAGACCTGAGCTATTTGAAGCCAAATGACTTGGATGTGGATAGCAGTACAGTCATAACAGCCTAGATAGAACAAACAGAATTGCCATCTGAGTAGCCTAGCTTGACTTCCTTCAAGTTTTTCAGAACACAATGCAAGCTCTCCAGCCCACTCTGAATGCCAAGCTGCTGCTATTACAAACCGTGTAGTAGATAAATCCTACTAGCTAAGCACAGAAAAAAAACAACATATCAGAACTCTTAAGCTCCACAGCTGTGAGAACGACACTTTAAAAATGAAGTACATAAACTATACTAGAGAGGTGCTTCATAACGACCCCTCAGTTAGAGTCCAAAAGGCTACCTGCTCAACAGAACCTTTCAGTGACTTGCATAATGCTTTCTCTAGCTTTAAGGTCCCAGTTAGGCACAGGATTATAGCTGCTCAAGCCAAGACGATTCTATGTGGGGAAAGCAGAATGGCAGTCACTTAAAATGCCCTTTTATGTTAAAATTGTCAGCAATGGACAACGTCTGAATTAAAAACTAACCTTTAAATTGCAATTTCAGACTTAAGCATCTGAATTCTGTAGTGTCTGGTGAAAAATCACATGTGCTGGTTTGTCATCATTGTCCAGCACTGCTCTATTGGTCTGACATGATGGTTCAAATCACAGGAAAAAGATGAATCTATTTGGAAAGACAATTAACATCAGTCTTTTAAATAGACTTATCATTCACATAAGAATTGAAATAAAAAGAAATAAAAACTTGATGAGGAGCTGCCTATCCAGCTACCTATTTTTCCTAAAAGGTCAAATAAATAAGAAGTGTAATTTATTTTGCTTGGAAAAAACAGAAGGAAACAGAAGCTGTGATTCAGACTTCCTAATAGCGTAGTCAAGACACATAGTTACACTTTGCTTACCTCATCTGCATTGTTTTCATTTACTTAATTTCAATTAGATGGCAAATTATACAAGGATTAAGGTGTTTCTACTGTGTGACCTATTCAATTTTGCAGTCAATTGATTTCTACTTATTTAGTAAGTGCTTGGACATTAGCTGCCTTAGCAGTTAGATTGTTAGATTGAAGTCAACTCTCCAACATGGCAAAATCCTCACAACTGGAGTTCTTCATAAACAGGATGAAGAATGATACAAATTGTTATCCACCAAAGCAAAGAAGAAGAAGCTAAAGGGAGAAGACTGAATCAAGTTTTTCAAGCTAGAGAATGAAATACAAGGGGCAGGGGAGATGAGATGGATGTAACAACAGTCTTCAGAATGCAGTACAATGCTGCATACAAGAACAGTGATTATTTATGTCTCTGGCTGATATGACTGCAAAAAGATTAAGTTGCAGCAAGGAAAATCTAGGTTAGACATGAAGAAAAATGTTCAGACTATTGAAGGACTGAAGAAGTTAACTGAAGTGGTTTAGTCTCTGTCAGCAGAGATCTTTAGAAGTTAGACATGCAACTGTCAGAAATGACAGAGTTCATCTTGATTTTTCACAAGGGACAGAAACAATGGCCTTTCAAGGTTCTTTCTAATCACTTAAAAAATCTACACAATATTCATCTTCTCCACCATAACATTAAATTCCTGAAAACACTTAGAGCAATTTCCTTCTTAGGTAAAGTGATTTTAAGAAAGAGATATAGAAAGATTGTAACTTTTAAAAAATTAGATTTAGTGGAAAGAGGCTACCTGCTGGCAAGCCAGACGCCCTAATGTATTATTGGCACAGATGTCATAAGCTAATAGGATGATACTGAGACAGATGCAGTCATTAAGCACTCACCTTCTCTTTGCATGTTATCATGTTGGCAGGCCAAGTTTCTTCTGACTTTTCAGTACATCAAAGATTAGAAGCTGATAATGGCATTAGGATAATTAATAAGGCAGTTAAGAAGGACTCTGGATATTCTGATGAAATTTTTAGAGCTTTCAGTAGAACACCAGTGTCAAGTAACAGGTATTTACGGATGTAAAGAGAGAAGGTGTTTCAAGATCTGCTGTCATTAGTGCTATGCTGAAGGAGTATAACTAAAGGAAGCACAGCTATATCATTACACAAGAGCAATTACACTGGAGTCTCACACAGAAAGACCAGCTTTTACTTCAACAGCCTGCAAGTTGTTTATAAGAATGATTGTGCTTGACCTCTAACATTTAAAGGGAAAGAAAATCTGACAGCCCACATCTTCTTGTCCCTCTGCAACTGTAGTTTTCAATGAATTGTCTCTAGGAAGTTTGATAACAGCATCTGCAGTCCTTGTGTCCTCTCCTCAGGGAAGAGTGACCACAGTTACTATGGGACACTCTCTTTGCAGTACATGAAAGCACAGAGGAATGCTGCTGACACTAACTCTGCCATTCAAAATGGATTGAATATAGGTAGAATTTGGTAGATCTTCCCCGAAAAAGTTAAATTTTTCTTTCATCCAAGTAATTTTTTCCTGTTTTGTATGGAGTCCAGATCTTCTTTTACCCAGTCCAACTCAGAACTATTGTTTTACCCTTTGCTTAAAGCTTATCAAGGAGATGCTGATGACTGTGAGAGCCATTTTTGAAGTTAATGCTTCTGCTTGCCAATCATGTTTTATGTTAACTCAATTTGCATTGCTCTTGTTTAGCCTTGCTGTTTAGGGGGTTGTTCTAACCTGCTTTGTGAATTGAGAGGATGTATTTGCCACAAAGTATTCCAAGAAAAATCACTCCAGATTAGTATTCTGGTCAATGGCTTTAGTTGTATTTATTTTTTGCCTTACTGGGTTTGCAAAGCATAGAAATAGCAATTCTCCTCTGTTTCCATCATGTTTACTTTCTCATCATTTCTGTTTGCTCTGTTTTAGTTTTTTTCTTTAGAAGCCAGAGCTTGGTTTGTTGGTTTTGTTTTTTTTTTTTAAGAGCCAGAGCACAGTTACTCAAGAGAAAAGCAATCAAATGGGCACAGATATTGCTCTGTAGATTAACAGATAATGAATAGTATGTTTGCATGAAAGACATATACTCATGTGATTCATCCTAAAACCCACTGATGTCAATAAGAATGCATTCAGCCTTTAAATGGAAATTGGTACTTCACAGGAAAGGGATCTGAAAGAGACAAGATGATGCCACAATATTTGTTAAGTATCTTAAATGTGATCTAAAGGAATTATGAGAGATGTACTCATGAAATACCAGAACGCAGCAATACTATTGCTAAGTGAATATTTACAAAGAAAAAAAAATCAGAATGATTCAAAGGGAGAGTTGAAGAGCATAGAAAGAAAAAGCATAATTAAGTAGCTACCACATAACAAGGAACAGAGAAGAAATAAAGGAAGGCAGTAAAAAATCTGAAGTAAAAATATTCAAGAAATGGTCGAGACCCTTTTCTCCCTCAAGGTTTGTTCTGTGATGTATATCCCCGCCATCCTTCTAACTAGGAAATCACTCTCTGGATGCAGACCGGGAAGTGCAATGAGTCAAACAGAAACAGCCAGGAAGAAAAAAATACCACTGAAAAATACATAATGCATATTTGCATAATGCATATACACAGTCAGCAATGTGGTCTAGCATCGGCACATCGATTTCTAAACTAAAAGGTAAATATAAATAAATAACAGTCTAAAGTAGTTTCTCTTACTCAAAGACAATTTATATAAAAAAGAATAAATATACTATTACTACTATTCTTACATTTAGTAACCAGAAACAGCAAAGGAACTTCAATGATTTTTTTTTTCCCATTATAAATAGAACATGAAACATAGTGATGGATCCACAAACCAAGGACAGAGGATAATGGCTTCAAACTGAAAGAATACAGATTTAGATTAGATATTAGGAAGAAGTTTGTCCCTGTGAGGGTGGTGAGGCACTGGAACAGGTTGCCCATCAATGCTGTAGATGGCTCATCCCTGGAAGTGCTCAAGGCCATGATGAGAATAGGGATCAGGCTTTGAGCAAATTGGTCTAGTGCAAGGTGTTCTGCCCATGGCACGGGGTTGGAACTAGATGATCTTTAAGGGACCTTCCAACCCGAATAATTCTTTGATTCTATGAAAATAACAGATCTACTTGATATCTTCCCAGGAATTCCAACAATGCTTACTACTGCACAGGGGTCTAGGCTCTTTGGGTGCTAAGTGAGGCACATGATTCAGGCAGGATTCCCAAGCACTTCCCAAATCCATGTTCCCTCTCCACACAACATATCCATTTACAGCTATAAGGAAGAGGCATAGGGGTCATGCACCAAGATAAAATACAGTTTTAGGGGTTTATCTTTTAGAAGGCTACTCTTTCTAATTCTAAAGCCCTGAGATACGAGTAGCTAAGAATAGACATCAGTAGCTAAGAATACAACAATGAAAGACTTCAGCAGAAGAACACAAGTTACTCTCAGTGATTAAAGCAGCTTGTGCCAGTATGCAGGTGCGGCACAGCACCTATGCATGTGTCCTCTTTGGAAGTCAAAGGGATGGCTGCAACACAGGCACATTACATCTAGCTTTCATCTAGCGGACACATATATGAGCAATAGTACAACTGGAGCCATGGGCTTCAGCAAGAGCAGCTGTCTTTAGAAACCTACGTGGCTCCGGATTTCACTTGTATTAGTGGTTCAGACCATCTATATCAAAGCCGACATACATATGCCTGTACCTGCTGCGATCTCACCAGCAGTGCAATGGAGACATTACTGCCTCACCTGCTGTTTGAAGACTGTTTTCCAGAGTGAACAGAACAGCCAGACTGTTACAAGCAGGCTCTTATTTCTTTGTTATCTAACATTTCAATAAAAGAAGTTTACTTGTTAAACACAAGTTTTCCACACTTTAATAAAAACAGTGCAGCTTGCAAGGAAGGCAGGGAAATTCCTTACCATATGGTCCCACAACTGGAAGAAACACAACCCGATGAAAGCAAACAGTTAAATGCTCCACAGAGAATTCTAAGCACTTCAAAAGACATGAACATTGGCAGCTGCATCAGAAATTCACTGTATGCCATTCAGTCCTAAGCATATCCTAGTGAGACAGCCTTAGAATGTAGCCAGTGTGTATCTTTTGGTTCAAATGACATTTTACACAATATGAATTCTAAGAATTTCACACAATTTCCTAGTCGTTTTATCAGCTTTGTTCATACTGTTATATATGTGTGCTTTTACTATTAACACTATCCTGCTTGTCATTGTGTGATTTGTTTGCAAAGTGTTTTCTTATGATCTAAGTAAAAAAAAAAAAAAGCAATAAAAGACCTATTTTTGCATTCTTCTCTCATTTCATAATTTATATTAATGAGACTGTACAAATACAAGTCATCTCTCAGAGCACCAAGACTACTAGTAGCCTCCCATTAGAAAAAAAAATGACAATTCAAAGTCAGAGGAACACTTCAAATAATAAAGGAGACAGGGTAATTTTTTTAAAGTTCATTAATTATATGAAAATCAGATAAAAATAAAACGTGCAGAACTTTAATATATCTATTTAACATAAAATATCTAATGCATGAAAAAAATCAAAACATCAGCCTACTTTGTCCACATGTACATTTCATAAAGCTGGTTTGATAAATAGTAATATTTAATTTCCTTTCACTTACAAAAATTTCAAATCCCCACAGGACAGCAATTTTGTGTGAAGTGCATTTGCTGCATGAGAAGGTAATACTCCCTCATACAGAGAACCTTTTAAAAAACAGATAAATCTAATATATAGGCACTACTGATTTCTTATTCCAAAAACTTAAGACACGTGTAACTATGATTTCATGTTGAAAACCAAATAAGTAGTTTTAATAATAGTTGTATATTATGTATGTCTATGCTACAAGTTAGAAAAGAACTTTTCTTTCCATGCAGTAGCTCTATCACTTTTACCTGGGAAATGTCTTGTTAAAAAGATAATTTTTTATCTGTGGATTCTGCCTCCCATTTTTAAAAATAAACTATGTGAAAGGAAGTCAGAATGACAGGTTTTAAGGGAAGCCACAGCAATTTGACTTGCATCACTCGATTGCTTTTTTTTCACATGACTCTAGTCTTCACACATTGCTGTTGAAAGGAAGCAGCAAAAAGCTGCTAATACTATTTTTCAAAGTAAAGATCTGTGCAAATGCCAATCGTTGACCCCTATGGCCTCCTACCCATCAACACATGTTTTTTCTCACAGCCGTTATTTGATTTGTTGCTGTCGACTTGAGCCTCCCTGACAAGTCTACAAGTCAGCTTGCAATTTTAAGCCATATAATGCTACCGTGTTCTTCAGGAGAAACTGCAGAATACACAGATGGGCTTAAACTCTACAGCCAGGTAAATGATCTAACACTTAACAGTTTTATTTGTCTTCTTTAACAAAACCAATCCCTGACTAGTGTAGCATGAATAACCTTCCTCAGGATACCTTTAAAACCATACTGTAATAAAGTATGCATCCTACTGCAATGATTACAATGTCATCTATTCAATTTCTGCATGAACAGCCTCAATTGTAAGTTATTACTGTACTGCTTGCAATTTAATATTTTTTTTTAACTATGAAAACTCATATGCACAAGGGGTAGACATTGTAAAAGGCTATAGCATAGAGGTCAGTTAGGCTAAAATTCTTCTGCAACTGCATTTCTAGTGTTTCGGTATGGCCATCTTTGTGTACAGTCTAGCTCTACAGAAGTCTTGGAGACATCTTTCCATCAATCAACGTTTTTTTTTCCTTAAAACAAAAATATTCTAAATCATTACATTTTAGAGTCTAAATGTATGCTTCAAGCATAATATTATACATTCACTAAAGAAAGTTATCTGGAATGAAAAATCCAGTGCTTCATTCAAAATCCTTTAAAATGGGGTGCTACGAAGTACTGGAACAGTTCTCTTCTGAAAGGCATTCTTTAAAATGTTTTTGATCAGCACTCATTGTAATGTTTTCACGGTCATTTCCAGAAGAAAACTGAGAAGCCAGAGTTTCCTGAGCTCCAAACAGAATTCTATGAAAGCAGAGAACTTAGCCAACTGCTCCCAGCTCACTAATATGTATTTATACAGATTTGTACACTCTACATTCTTACTTCATTGTCCCTGCATCCTCTAGCATCTCAGTCTTGTTCATTAAATGTCCAAGAATTACATGATTCCCCACTGAGAAACCTTTTAAAGGTTCGATGCCTAATAGCAGTGGAATTTTTCCCTGTTTATGTTCATAGTGTTCTATGACATGCAATCATTCATGGAAGTGGGAAGAAGCGCTTAATGTCCAGGCTGATGGAAATCAGTCTCCAAATAATAATTTAACAATAACTGAAAGTTCAAAATTAGAGAATATCCAACCACAGAGAATAATGTTCACTACTGTTTTAGAATACATATCTCCCTATATAGGAAATCTCCCTAACACGGGAGATCTGATAGAGATACAGAGCTTTCAAATTGCAGACACTACATGAGAAAAACAATAAAGACAATAGATTTTAGAACATGACATACAAAGAAGAGCTGAAGGAACCTGCTGTATTTGATTTACAAAAGAAAACATTAAAGCGAGATTCATGAGAGACTTACAATGCAAAAATCTGCAAAATGACAGTCATCATGCAAGAAGAAAAAACAAATGACAGGCATTACAATTTGGTTCAAAGATTTACTTTAGATATTAGAAAAGTTTTCCGAATAAAAGAGGTACTAAGCCTTCAGAGATTTCTAGAAAGGCTGTAGAAACCCTTTAGATTTGTTGTTGCTATAAACACATTAGACAAACAGCTATTTTGGTGCAAAGGGATGCATAAGACAATTTCTTACAAACCTCTGAGCCTTAAATTCCTACAGTTAATGGATTGTCATGTCACAGCCAAGCAACTCTTGAACAACAAAAATCTAGGCAAAATTGAGAAATTATTTCTAACTGCTTAAGGAAAATTAGTCTTTTTTAGTGAAAAGCATTAAAATATATACTACAGTAGAAATAATTCTAAATCTAATTGAAACACATTACAGATGGAAAATGCTATTATCTTGTATATTTTTATTGATTTTACTTTATTTAGAGAATTTTTGGTTTTCCCCCCCAATATTAATTTGTAACTTACAAATCAGGTTACTTAATGGCAAGGACAGGTGAGCTTACATTCTTCACTGGGGTTCAACCTTGCATTCAAACTAATGGTTTTGCCAAAGTAACTTCTAAAAACAATTTCTTCAGATGGAAAAGATGAGCCCATTTGACATTCAGGACAAGAACTTAATGAACTGTAAACTATCACATATGGTGACAGCATTCCTGCTTCAGGGAGGGACAGAAAAATGAATGGAAGGAAACCACCTATTTTTCAGTCACTTCATCAAATGATTCTAATGAAAAAACTGAATACAATCAAAGTGACAAGCTCAGAAATAAAATTTTTCACCTTACAAGTACAACTGGTCATTTACACCTGTACTTATCAACAAAGGAAAGTATCTAGCGATTATCATTTGTGCGAATGACTTACCACACAGACCAAATCCTACCTTTTCCTTAACACTGATGAGCTGGATTAGGCATGGCCTCAGGACTGAGATTTTCAGCCCTATGTAGAAGATGCCTAGAACAAATCTCATATAGTAAACCCATCTGTTTCCCTAACACAACTCCACTGGCTGATTTATTACTAGTTGCCAAGAAATCACACTACTAGTCTATTTTCAATGTTTTGGTTTTTCACCTGTTGGGATTAATATGAGTGTTTAATTAATACCTTTTATTAAGAGAGATAGTGATTTTGTAAATATGAGCAAACTAAGCAGTCAATATGAAGATCAAGTAGTATGAAAGGTACAATAGTGGCAAGAGAATAGAAATAACCTAAAGATCTGTATATCAGAGAACTGATTGTCTTTTTAAAGCCCTTGTTTTTTTGATAGAAAATTCTAAGCTTTAGGAAATGTTTTCGAAGACACAAACAGTTAAACTTGGATTTTGCACTCAAAAATTGCTCCAGAGTTATTACCTGACAATATGTTGACCAATTTTTGTGCTGCTGTGATATCCTGTTGATAAAGCTGAATGCATTCACACAAAACCAGAAACAAAACAAATTCTATTGCGTTTCAGGCTAATAGACTAGCAGGCACAAATAAGTAACATAATGAACATACTATGCAGTAGTCCTATTTATTGATAATTATCTTTTACATATCTGAGTAAGCTTGTGTTCCTGAAGGTGTAGGGATGCCCTGGAGGAATAAAAGCAAGAATTAACACTCTAGTGCACATGCTAATTAGGATTTAATTAGGGGATTTAAAAATTGCAGAGTGCATATTTTCAGCAAGTGCATAATTACCAACTCACTGCTTATACAGTTTTGGGGTATTTTTCCCCGTCTTTTTTCATTGTGAATATTCTAATTGTCATTTTAGGTAAAATTGAAGAAATTAAAATCTATTTCAGTATTCAGGAAGAAATAATTTTCCTCTGGCACATATTCATCCATTATAAGTCTTTAATATTCCATCCTGATTTATAATATTTTTCTACATTACTAATTCAGTATGAAAGATAATAAATTGCTTTTCTTTATGTTTTTACAATGTATGCAGGATGTTCCCTGCAATATTACAATGTAACATTTTCCTTGAGCCTCTGCTGTTAATCTGAGTAACGGTTATGATCTATAGAACAATATAACTAGTTCCTCCAAACAAAGTGTAGGCCTTTCTTGAATTTTGTTTTTCTAAGAAAGAGAACATAATGAAAATGCCAAACTCTATTTCAATATAAAGTACTCCCCCATCCACCATTCCTTCTTCCACCTTCCTCTACTCACTTCATTTGGAAACTGACGGGACCCCGACATCAAGTCCATGAATTTTGAACCTCATCTAAAACTGCACAGCGCTAACGGGAATTCTTCCAATCACTTCTGTGCATTGGGGAGTTCTCTAAGTCTGCTCACTGAAAAATCCACACAAGGGAGAAATAAACATGCAATAAAGGCAAATTTTAAAGATGTCTTTAGCTTTGAAAGGAACTTTTGACTAGGGACTTTCTAATGAAAGGGAATTAACAAGATGATGAAAGCTTTAAGAAAATTCGATTTGCATCAGTATTGTAATTCTTTCAAAATAGACTCTTTAAACACAAGGTAATCTTGTCAAATACCCTTCCTCCTTAATTATTAATGCTAATTGCTGTTCTTCATTGTTTTCTTTTCAAAATCAAAACTTTCTGACTGAGCTTCC
This sequence comes from Urocolius indicus, assembly GCA_013401255.1. Taxonomy (NCBI): domain Eukaryota; kingdom Metazoa; phylum Chordata; class Aves; order Coliiformes; family Coliidae; genus Urocolius; species Urocolius indicus. Next base: position 207,756 of record WBNH01009048.1, read on the forward strand.
TTTGCTGTCTTGATTCCTATTTTTATAGCCACAGTGCTCAATAAGCCCTTAGACTCTTCACACTGTATAATTTGCTTCACTGGAAGACCATCACAGTAATAGCCCCCTGAGACTTCCCACTTTTCCACTTTAATTGTTGGACATCTTTAGAACCTACTAATCAGACTTTAGTATGGTTAACATCCTTGCAAGTGACTATTCCCTTTAATTCACTCAAAATATGAAAGAAAGGAAGTGAAATGGTTGACTTTGTAAGAACTTCTTGGAGAGAACACCAGTGAGACCATTGAGGGTATAACCTGTCAGACACTTCAGGAAGCCATGGCAAGATTTTATGTCACAGACAACCCATGTGAACGAACAGTACAACACTTATTTGGATTAGCAGTTATTACTGCTCACATTGTGGAGCAGTGGCAAATGGACCTGTGAGTTTGGGCATTTGAATGTCTGCATTTTAATAATTTCCTGAACCAAGATGCAAAAGAACGAAAATGAAAATCCCGCTAAACAAACAAGTGAAAGATCCTTCAATAAATCAGAATCCTGATCCTATGTGTAGTTGCATGAGTGGTTTCTCCTGCTGTTATTTAACCAGACAATGTGCTTTACTGAAGCAACCAGGGTATTATTGGTGGCGAATGGTGGGAGAGGAATCTTTTGAACACGTAAGTACTCAACACAACTGGACTAGATAGGAACAAAACAATACCTAGGATGTTAAGGGAGAAATGTTGGTGATATGCATTTGTGTTCGGATACTTCAGATACAAATACTTTATCTGAAAAAGAAAATGAAAATCTTAATTCTTCCCCTGCAAAAGTTGTTGAATCACTTTAAAATTATCTAGAGTTGTACTTAATTTTCTGAATGCTAGTATTGAAGCTTATTAAGAGCAATCAAAATATTCTAGAAAACAAATTAGGGGAGAATATTTCTGACATTTAGTCTACAGAAATTATTAAAGATTCATTGTTTCTAGCAATCATGTCAAAACTAACAAACAAGTGAAATATATTCATAGCATGTGCATTTGACAGTCTCAGCAAAGGTCCTTTTAAACAAAATAATAAAATTTTTAGCAACTTTATTGCAGCATGTCTATATTGTAAGAATATAAACCAGGAAAAAGATGAGACTTCAGGCATTATTTAGTTTTCCCTTTGCTTTCAATCAGTACACAGGTTCACCCACACTCAAACAGACTAGATTATAACATAATACTAGGCAATAGCTAATAAGTTTGTGCTCCTAGTATATCACTCAACTGCCTTTGATATCACAATATTTAAATGATCTATCACAGCATGAAACATTTCAGCTGAGTCTTTGTAACAATTACAAACTAAATCCTTTAAAAACATATTTTATAACTCATTTTGTTTGAAGCAGTTTTTCTTTCCAGTAACTTTACCAAATCTCAATATATCACACTAGTTTCTGTTCAAAACAGCACAAAAACCAAAAGCTTTTATTAAAATAGTTACACAAAAGAGTTCAGACCAAATGAAATTTAGCAGATGTTTTGCAGATAATTACTAGGTTACTTAAAAAAATATATTTACTTTTGACTACTTACCATGTGTACAAAAAAAAGAAAAACAGGTGTTTTCCTACTAGCACTGTTTGAAGCAAAATCCTGAGTAGATTGTATCTTGTAGAAATTAAGTTTGTCCTACTTAAATAACAAATGTTGTCAATTGAAATGCTTCATAATTTTTTTCCGAGATGTAACTTTTTACAGAAATATAAAGAATATGTTAAAACATCAGACCAATAAATTAAACACCTGATAACTCATTCTGCTCTTTTTCCTCCACATCCACAAGATTTCAGTAACATCAACATCTAGCATATCACTATAGGGCTGAATGCATTCATGTTACACCGTTTCAATCACATCTGTACCTCTGCAACAAAACAGAGACAAACAATTTCAGAAAATAAGTATGCTCTCAATCACTTTCTGGAGAAACTCGTCTCTCCTAGTAACTCCTACAGGAAGCCTGACAAGACTAGGTTTATGTTTAATTTGTAAGCAATGGGAGAAAGATGACATTTCTTGTCAGGACCAGGCAACCATTCAGTTGGGGTTGAAATGAAGTGTATTCCTGCCAGAGCCCCAGTCTCAATGACCACGAGATCATTGGTAAAACTTATTTTGTTTATAGTTCTATAACTGGTGCTGGAGTATAGGTTGCAGAATAACATGCTGGTTGTTATTACAGACCAGCACAGAAATCCCAGCCTAACATGAGCAATTTGGTCTCAAGAGATCACTCTTACGAAAGAAAACAGAATCCAGTGAAAACTCTCATACTATTTGCAGCTTGACATGCACAAAATCTGCATTCATAGAGTCTAGTACAGCCAAATACAGGACATCTACCTAAAACTAGACACCAATACTTTAAAAAAACCCCTAACACACAATCACAATTTAATTACTTTTGTGCAAAGGCAAGCTTTGCAGAATTTTTGTAGAACGTCAGCTGCTATAAGCAAGTCTGCAGACCAAAGTATGAGAGAGATACCCAAGTTGTGTTACATACAATGGAATTTCAGGTATTTGATTTTGTCTAACTGCAGCTACAACACCATGTTTTCTGCTGTGAAGGCTAATAAATATTTGGCTTAATAAAGCTGCTTCTACCATCCAAGTCATCAACAGCTCTGTGCTGCTAGATTTGTGTCACAACATACTACATGGCACCCAAATTTACACTGAGCCTGTATAGCTCAATACCGTTGGACCAAAATGAGTTTGCATACTGACATGGGTCCAAGTGGACTTCTTTGAAGAAGATGAAAGATCATTCACATCTTCCTGTAGAAGTTTCCAGAGCCTTCTGTGGATCCATGTTTCTAGAGCAGTTTGCTGCAAGCAAAATCCTGTTATGTTCTGTTCCACTAACATAGGAACTTATTAGACCACGAAACATCTCTGAGACTTCAGCATTCACCTAAATAGCTTTTGTTTCCAGTTCTGCCCCAGTTAGAGGAAAGACTACAAGATGTCATGACTAAGACATATTTATGCTTAGGCAATGGGGAATCTGAGATGTCATTCACAAACAGAAACTAGTGAATGGCCTTTTTTCCACTTCATCTATTCTAGTTTTAGTACAAAGGAGGAAATGAGAACAGTTACTATTTTAGTCACATGCTTCATACTTAAATAGCAAAGATGTGAGTCTAAGTAAAGATTAAGGCAAACTCCTCATTTGCAGTGCATCCTAATGAGAACTCATATCAATTTCCAATAATTTATGCGGTAGGCCTTTTAAATCAATTATTTTTCTCATCACTGCCTCCTTCATCTCTTCTTTCCTCCTTCCTGACTCTGCAATTAAATCATAATGCTGAACTTGGGATATCAGCATCCTGGCTTTCCAAAGCATAATGCCCATTGAATGGATCAGTTCCCCACTTAAGAAGCTTTAATGCATAATGTGGCTTTGGCCAAAGGTGGAGAGAGCAGCATGTGCTTCCCTTCGTGGGTTTTGATGCATCATTATAACACAGTCAATAATCACACTGATGGACAGCTAACAACTAACCTTATAAATAGGATTCCAGTTTGCCTGCAGACTCAAAACGAAGAGCCTGTCAATGTTACTGGGAGCTCACAGATGAACAAAACTGAGCTCTACCACTCCATATGTAGCAGTGTATGAAAAAAGATTCCAATTCTTGTTTGGTTTAAATTCTTGGGTATTTTCTTATGATATTTCTACATTGTTGCACACACAACCTGCCTTACAGCTACGTGACCTTATTTAGTATGCACTAAGCACATATATAGCATTAACATAAAACTCTCCTGGTGTTGATTAAACATACGAATATACATTGTAACAACCAATCTGCCACAAAGTATCAAACCTTGGTACTTCAGTTAAGAGCACCTTTTGGTTTTAACTTCCTTCTAGTCACATCTACTTTAAACTCTAGTTACCTCTATTCTGTTTTGTGTTGTGCTAACATTGTCATCATAAAATGAAGGATTACTTCATTAGGATTCTATTACTATTTTTTTTTAAAAATAGCAATAACAGCAAAACCCCCAAACCTAATTTCTTCATATCTCTGTGACATGTAGCTTAACATTGCATTCCATAGTTGTAAGTTTTCAAATAAAATTATGAAAAAAAAAAAGGTATTTCTTCTTCTGTTTACTTTTTTCTTTCCTTTTTCTTTTTTAAGTTGGCTTAGAAAAAAGAAGACAATGTCATTTAATTGCATATCAGGTGGTCATGCATATAAGTGGCTGACTGCACAATACCAATACTGAATGATAAAGAACAAAAGTAAACATTACAGGATGTGAATCTACAGAGAATCTACAAGTTAAACACATAATACGTATTTAATAATATTTCATATTAGTATTACTAATAATAAACAAGAGAAGCAACAAAAAACAATTCTTTGTGGTAAAATATCTGTCTGGTTCCTAAACAAATACTACAGCTGTAACAAGCTGAGTGTGACGCTTTTACAGCTGCTGAGGATCTAGGTCTTAATTTAATTTTCTTAATTTTCTAAAATATACCTGTTCTAAGAAGCTGTAACTTCTTAAAGGGTCTTAATGGTCACGTTTGCATTATACTAGTCACCTCTAGAATGGAATAGCACACTTTGTTAACCCTTAACTGTGAAAACCAGCAGTAAGAACTCTTGCTTTCTTACTTTTGACTAGCCACCACTGTTAGCCCATGTGAGAAAAGCTTTATATTGTGCCTAACCACCAGATACACTTTCTATGTAATTGGAATCAAAACAATAATGCTTTTAACTGTTTTGATAGTCTCTCTAGAGATCTGAAATAACCTAAAACTTAAAACATGAAGTCTGCCAAGATGCCGCAAATTTTCTTCAGTGCAGATATTTCTCAAAGGACTCATGCTGCATATAGCTGTATAAGAGGTACAGTGGTGTGCAGGGAGACATAGGGAAGGGCAAGAACTCTGAAAACACTGCTAGAACTCATGATTTGAGATAGTTTTTGAGCCTTCACTGTAAGAAAGATTAGGAAGGGCACTCTCTTGAACCTTTTCATACATACACTTGCATGCAATGAGGCAATTACCTTTGGTGCTCTTTCTGACCAGATATTTCATGCATTTGCCAGAACAAATTATAATGTGCATAACAGAGTCTTTGGTGAGGATTAGCCACTGCACAGTTGATTTGTACTGAAGATAATCTATTTAAGATGACAGGCAATTATCTTTGATTCAAGCTTGGCTGCAGTTTACTTGAAGACAAGGTCTTGTATGCACTCTTCTAGTGTGGAATACCTCAAGGTCCTCACAACATGCATCAAGCTGGGACGTTACTGACTTACCATTGACAGAAAGTTCTCTTGCTCCCAGGGGATTTTATTTTCAGGTTTTATTCCCTGTAAATGTGACATTCAGTACTTCAGAACTTCTATTGCAGTTCAAATTCATATACCTCTTACTCAGTTTAAATGCCATAGCATCTACCTTTCAAAGATATTCATAATTTATATATCATTGAAATATCATTTTGTCTGCTGTTTATACATGCTTTCGAGCTCTCTTGCTCATGATCACACATACATTCTTTACTTCATCACAGTTTTCAGCTTTTTTAAGTTTCCTACCTATACAGAACTACAATTTCACAGTGTCTACATAGTCTTCCCACACACAGTCACGTGGTCTGAGCTATCTGGAAGGAAGGCAGAAACTTCAGCATGTACCTGAGCCTTCTTAAAAAGCTATAGCTGGAGTATAGATTACATACACATCTGGTGAATCAAGACAGACAATTTTTGTAGGCATAAAATATATCTCAATAGTGCTACAGTGACAAGAAACAAGTAATATATTCCTAAAGGTCTTTTACTCCTGTATATCTCTTCCTGTTTCACAAGCATCTGCTAGCACTTCTGAAAGATTCCCTCACATCTTTTGTCTATTTATATTAAGCTGAATTGTGGAAAAACACTTTTCTTGGGTTCATTACACACAGAATTATATAAAAAAAATCATAAATTTCTCCCTTCTATTGCAAAATAACTCTGTGCAAACGTATGTTTTGTCCCTTTAGAAGATACTTAGTGAGCAAGCAAGCTGAATGTGTTTTTACATTGGCATACTAACACAGCTTTATGTAAGTGGAGACAGATTTCTTCCAGTTCAATCAGGTTTGTATCCCCATGAACTTACTTCTTTCAAACTGAATGATACTAAAGATTCTAAAAAGGAAAAAGGTTAGATGCAGCCGACAAGCTATTAGGTCAAGAGAAAGGTGAAAGATTTGAAAGACCCATAAAAAAATGAAAAGGCTTTGCATGCTTCTAATGGCATTTCTTCTAGTACACTGGGGAGGAAAAGAGCACTGCTGCAAGGTGATGTAAAGGGTGAGATGGGGAGAATTTCTGTTGTCGAAGGAAGGGAAAAAAACAGAGTAAAATCCTGCAAGGACATCTCAGAAACTCACAGTGTTGCTGTGCAAGAACAAAATAGAAGATTGAGAAGAATCTTTTTGAATGTTGAAGATGTTTAAGAATAGATCTGGGCCTATAGAATTCTGACAGTAAAGACTACTACAGGAATCAAACTAAAATGAAGCTTCTTACTCTATTAAAAAAATTGAAATCTATGAACTAGGTGATTCTTAGCCTAACATCTTATGGTCTAGGTGTGGATATGGCCATCCAACATCCTTTCATCTTAGCTTTTGCCTTTTCCTGAAGAAGATGAGAAACATAGAAGTCTATGTCTATGTCTAGTTAGACAGTGACTACCTATCCCAGTGCTCAACATTTTTTTTGGCATCCTGTTAGCCATGAAAAATTGCTGTTGCTCTGCCACTTAAGAAGAAGAGGTAATCCTGTAGGCATGTATTTCACTGCACAGTGTAGTTCAAGATAGAATCAGCAGGAGCTATTATTGTAACTGCAATTCAAGGCTTGGGATCAAACCTCCCAGTTTCTAGAGTGGTATTGTAGCCCAAAAGAAATTACATGATTTCCTCCAGACGTACTTCTTGATCACAGCTGACAACCAGCTACTGCTGTGCTGATTTGGCAAGTGTTAGAATGCATAGCAACATAATACAGGGAGCACAGACTAATTAAAATGACTTTGTGTTATCTGATGTATTTGATGAACCAGGTGGGGGACAGGAATAAATGTCTGGCTAATAGAGGAAAAAAAAGCTGAGGTTATACAACAACAAAGTAATATTACGTCATAACATTCTTCCTTTAGCAAGTTATTTTCTGTTGGAGCAAGACTCTGTCTTCTGCCAGTGAACTGTAATAATAGTCTGGCCAACAAAGAATTTCAACAAATCTTCACTGTGAAAACCCTTGAAAGCCAACGACAGTGATCAATTTGGCTCTGGAAAATTTATTCAAATTCCAGTAAAAAAGAATTTAATTTTTCAATAACTTTACTTGCTGGGCTCAAGTTATATTCAGTGCTACCAGCCAAAAGTGACGTACACAAACTTGCTTCTCTATTCATTTCAGATTCTTTAGTTTTCAGAATTGGATTACACAGAGGTTTAAAATGGATGCCATTTCAGTTAGTAGTCACTCAAATTTGTTTCTGTTTTTAGTTGCATGCATATATAACTGAGTTCTACTTGTAAGATTTAGCTCTACTTCATTTGAAACAAATCCCAGTTTCAACAGAGACCCGCTACAGATTAAAGGCCTAGGCAATTTGCAAACCAAGAATAAACACTGTTTTCTTTAACACTGTAAAATTTTGAAAACAAACAGATCATGAGAGGTACAAGCTCATGTTATTTTAACTGACACATTCACACCTTTGCTGATAGCATCTTTTGGCTAGAGAGAGCTTTCTGCAAGGTTGGGTTAACAATGCACCAGACTTTATGTTTACATAGTGATAGCTGTATCCTGGAAACTGAAAAAGACAGTTTCTTGAGAAATTCCAGAATATAACATAGTGTACATTTCAGCATTTTTCAGCTTTTTTTTCCCCCTCTGGATTGTTGGGCATTTTTTTAATGTTTAATGCTGCTTCTGATAATAAAACAATGAGGATTGGAGAAGTTTCTGGAAATTTCATTTACCTGTGGCATAAGACAAGCAGAATTGGCCCAACAAAGTTCTACCTATAACCAAGCTGTGAAAAAAAGTTACAGAATTCTACTGGTTTCCTCAGAAAACAAGATCACATTTATCCTGCACAGTCTAAGTTTTACTGAAATCCATTTCAAATCCAAGGACAGTTTCTCTGTTGGACATTTCAGCATTTCTCAACAAAACACATTTGACCACTACAAGCATAAATACATATAGGCTAAAATAAAAGTCAAGAGAACAGTTATTATACATTGTGCTTTTTATTAAACTTTACTGTAAGGTCATTAGTATCCTCAAAAGCAAATAAAAAAATAATGATACAGTTTTCTTCAAATTTAGGGAGAAACACCTTAGCATAACTACCCCGCTGCCTTTTGAGCAAGGCTGCAGATCTTTAGTTCATACCCTCAGAGTCCAAAGGGTAACATTTTTTCCCCTATGAATATTGCAGAAAAAACCTTAAATCATTAGCAATCATTAGCCAATTTCTAAATGGTGAAGCAGTACAAATTCATTTTAGAAAGGATAAAGCCACTGTTTCCTCATCCTGGGTTATAAAGATAGCTTCACAAAAGGATCTGCTTACAGAAATGTCTTGACTTGTTTCAGTTAATTTCATTTGTTTTTTGATTGGGTCTTTTTTGACCTTCAAGTGTCATCACAGGGAATAAGTACAAGACACAGAACACTAATTAAGACTTTCTAACCACTCTTAATAACTCTTAATAAGCAGTCTTCCTTTACTGTATGAATCAGTACGACTATATGAAAAAAAATCCTTCGGTTTCAGGGCAATATTCCATCACATTATGCACATTTCTCACAATCCAACAAAAAACTTACCATCATCTCTGCTAAAATTCAATACACTGTTAGGGTTACATTTAGTTACTTAAAATAAGATTAATGAGGTACCCACTTTAGTTTATACTTGTACTCATTAACACTTTATTCAACTTTAATGTAGCCTAAATCAACAATTATGGAATCTCTGTTGTTGTTTTCTTTTAAGGCTGGCACAATCAGGATTTACTGTTCATATCTGAAAGAACTGCAAAGGTGCTCTGGAACTTTTTTCCTCTGGAATTGTATACTTACAATGAAAATGAATTGCAATGATTAAACACCAACATTTTGCCTCAATTATCTCAGCACTCAGAAAAGAGAAACAGCAGAACATTTTGAAGAATTAGAGAACACTAGTTTTTTGCTTTAGTGAAGTTTAAAATGTTCGTTAAAGGTCTGAGTGAGCTTTGGAATACTCAGTTTCCCATTAAAGCTAAATATTGACCACATTTCTTCTTCTGAGCTCACAAGTCTAAATCAATTCCTCAGCTGTCTAATATTTTGAAACAAGTGGCTTTTTGAAAACATAAGGATATAAAGAAACTATGAGCATCAATCCCTTAAAATATTTCCCTCTTTTGGCCTTTTGTTATTAATATCCTTTAAAAGAGAAAAAGAGCAGGAACCATCCCCCTACCAGACATCCTTACCAGTTAAAGTTTAATGCAGCACAGATAGGTTTAACACCTTACTGCTTTATAAAAGTTACATTTTATAAGGGTCCAGTGCTGTGAAATTCAGTGACATTTCTCAAACATTTGCATAAGTATTCCACTCAATATTCATAAAACACATTAAAATTCAACTTCAGCACATTTATACATGCTGTTCATTAGGAAACCCATAAATGGGTTCTAACCCTGTTTTTTGACATGTCCTGGTCCTGGCTAAAATGTCTTGAAATATTGATGATAGTTTCCCAAAATTGATAATTCCCAGTTTTCAACAGGATCAGTGATAGCTACTTGAGCTGTGCAGTGTGAATTTGTTAGAACTAAACAGAAAACTCAGAAGTATTTAATTGTATGGTTTTGGATTCATGCACATCATGGGACCTCTCTAGATGGTCCATCCGATTTAGAGACACAGTAAGGTTTCAAGATCATCTAGGGGATAAATAGTGAGTTCAAAATTGCCACAAGTTTAGATCTTTTGCAGTTTAAGAATTGTAGAATCAAAGAAAGTATTGAAATTTCACTGGTCTGCCTGATTGTAACATCTTTTTTTTCTTTATTTATTCTATTTTCTTTATTGACTCTGCTTTCACTTATGTCAATGATGAAAATACACTACTCTAAAGAAGTAAATAGAAGTCAATAATTAAAGAACTTTTCAGCCAAAGACATTTCTTAATTCTGACTGTGTCTATTTCTACTGTCTCAAATGTAAGACAGTATACAATGAACCAATGGGCTTTCCAAAAAGCAAATTAAAGCTTTGTAAAAGCTTCTTTTGTAATCCTGGAAATATTTCAATTGTAATAAGCCTGAATTAATTCAGATTTGTCTCAACAAAGCATTACGTTGTATTGACAAAATGCAAGCAACCAATGTAAATATGTAGGTCTACTGATTTCATATCTCCTGAAAAATGCAACTTATGTTCTCTACTGCAGTCATGTCAAATAAAGAAACAACTTTCTGTACTGTAATAATCAGATCTATACAACACTCCTGTACAAATAGGAACAAACAGAACCACTTAGAGGCTTTGTAATAGTCAAAATGGGTCATTAAAAAAAGGTTGCTGTTGAATTCATTGAAAAAAATTCTATAACTCACCTCAAAACTGCCTGGTTATGATGCAAGAAAAGTCCAAATAGAATATAAAAACATATACTTAAATAAACATGAATCAATCTAGCAGTTGGGCTGTTAATAGTTTCATTCTCTTGGTTGACAGACTTGGAAAACATTATATATTATTAATATGGCTGGCTAATTTCTAATTAGTAAGCCATTAGCAGCTCTAACAACCGTAGATTTTGATGGATTGGCAGTCACTTTGGCCAAAAAAGCCCCCATAAATTACTAGGTGACCTCTCGCGTGGGATTCCTCCATCTGTCTGCTATAATTTAATGCCACTCGAATCTGGATTAAAAATGGAAAAAAAAATGTGGCTTTGTTCTGACCTAATTTCATAGATACACAATGACCCCTTATATACTTGCTCTGGACTTCCCAGCAGATGATCCTGTTAGGTTCTCTTTATTCAAACTGGTTTTTCTTGATTAAAAACTCTGAACATTTCCTTATTATGCCAAATATTTCCTGGCTAATTAGAGTTCAGTCATCTATCTAAATTCATATGTGTCCACTGAGAGAAAAGTAAACATTAAATCATATACATACAATCCATTTGTAAAGTGGAAGAATAATAATTTACATTAGTGGGATGTGAGTTCAGATGAGACAGTTTTCTTGAATATGCAATGAAGCTCACAGAAAACACATGCATTTCACATAAGGCGATGCAAGGCTGTAAGGCAGCAAAACTGACATGAAATATGAACAAGCTGCTCAAGCGTTCCTGTGCGGCCTGATCTAGGTGGGACTTGTCTTAGCAGGGGGGTTGGACTAGATGATCTTTAGATGCCTTCCAATCCCTACCATTATGAGATTCTATGATGGCCTTGTTCATTGAGATATACAATAATATGATCATTCTTCCAGAGTGATGGAATATTGAGTTACACGGTACTTAGTTTTTTCTTTTCTTTTAGCTACGTAGGTTTATAAAAGCCAAACAGGTCTGGCAGTCTTGAATATGTCTTACTGGATTTGTTGATATCACCAAGTCAGCATACACATTCAACAGAGATGGTATCTTTTTTCCTTGAAAAAGGTATAATGTAACAGTGCAGATTTGAAAAAGAAAGACTGTAAATATTAAAAAGTTCTGTTTATTCTGCACTGAAGAGACAGTAGGACTTTAAGTAAATGATATAGCAACTTAAAAGACACACGAATGCATTTTATGTAATAAATGGAAAGTCTAAATGGAATGTCTCCAGAATCTGCAAGTGTAAAGAGATGCTTTGACATACTCATCTGTTGATAAAGAAGACAGTTTCAAGTATCTAAGTGCATATTTCTAAAGATGTGAAGGCTTTTAAAGACTTCACTGCTCATCAACAAACTGCTGCTTTTTTATAAATCTTATTTCAGATACTTTAGCTCCTAGGTACGCTGAGGTTCTATTTCCATCATTTTACTAATGTCACTTTTGTGGGTTGTAGAATTAAGTAAGTACAGGAAGAAGTTCCAAACTTTCATAGAACAGGATGCAACAGACTGATCAGTATCTTGTGTCACAAAATGAATAAAGCATACATTTAATACACAAGATAAATTGGGAAGAATAATTGCCAGCATGGAAAAGAACAACTACCTACAAAAATTATCTAGTGCTTTTTGTCTCAAGCCTGTGGATAGTCACTGCTGTAAAATAGTCTGAGTGGCAGAACAGCTTTCAACTAGGTCAAAGATGGCTTTTTGTAGATAATAATTTGACGCCGAGTCACTAAAAAAAAACATGTTTTAATCAAAGAAGAAAATTTCTCTTAAGATTTCACTGCTGAAATTAAGCAAGAAGCTCATGTATTCTCCTGTGTTTGCAAGCCGTAGTGTGTGAACCTCTAATCCCACTCAAAGTAGCAATGAAAAGGTCTCTTACTGCTTTAATTCTCCCCTCTGTGCTCCTGCCAACTGCTCTTCCCTCTCCCTGTATAAATATATATCCTTTTCTTCTCTTTCTCTTCCAAAATAAAATAAAATAAAAAAACCAAACAGGTTGTTGATTTTTTTGGTTTTGATGTTTTTTAGGGATTTTTTTTGGTTTTTTTAAAGAGTGATGAAACCTGAAGCAGATTTTTTTTGAAAACACATGAAACAAACATAAACACAAAAAACCCTGACCACATGTAGTAATTACTGCAAAAGCTCATTGCACTGGTATTAAATAATCAGAGAATCTGTCTTTATTCAGTGTTTCGTTAATAGAAAAAAAAAACACTTTTAGTTTTATCCACTACCCTATAATGAAGCTCTCAAGTAAAGAGTGTGTTGTAAGCAATGAAGGTGGCTACACCATGTTAGTCAGCAAGTGAGATGTTTCTAACATTTTCTTCCAGTAAAGAAAGGGAGTCTGTAGACAGTCTGCTTCTAGAACATGCTAGAACATATTACATCTTATTACTGATTCCTTTGAAGATCTCAGACACGCAGTGAAAAGTACTAAAGCAGTAATTTACAATGAAGTTTAAAACCCCTATAAAGTATATACTATATGCAAATTTGTAAGTCATATATACATTTGGATCTTCTTTGGAAAAAATAAGAAAATATTAAATGTTTGTAAAAAAAAAAAAGAGAAAAAGAGGCGCAAATGAAAATTAAGAGCCAGAGCAGGATTGTTAATCACATTTCTCAGTGGTTCACTGCCTGTCTTGAGACATTTCCATGTCATTTAACAACTTGACTTCTGGGTTACTACTGTGATTTAATTTTTATTGCAGGACTGTCTACATTTCAGAAGCAATCACAGTGTTTGGTATATTTTGGTACCCACTATCTTTCCCAGTCAGTCACTGACATTTGAAAATTTGGTCAGTAGCTGTTCAAACACAAGAGAATTGCAATTAAACTAGTATGTACCATTCTACCAGTTTTACTATTCTTTCTACAAAATTAATACAGCAAGTAATTTAATTATTATTAATATCTATTTGACAGACATCCATTGCCGTGTATAGCAGACTTCTACAGCTCTAGCATGTAATACATGTGAAAGACATTCCTTCCTTTTTCTCATCAAATAAAACTTTCTATTGCTGCAACTTCATGCATATTTAATTGGTTAGGTATGTTTATTTTAATTCCAAGCAGAGCTTCCTATAGATAATTATTTCTCAGTGCATTTGCAATACAATTTACGTACTTAAAACATACGAACAATGTCAGTTTACTGTCTGATTCTGAGGCCAAATTTTCTGTAATGACTTGGACACTTGATTTGTCTTCCCAGACCTCTCTCTTACCTGTTGCATAAATATAGGTAACATCTCCCTACTTTTGTTTTTTTAATGCAGAGGATAAGCTGATACACTTCAACCTCAATGAATGGTCCTGTATTAAGGAAATAGGAATAAATTACAATTTCCTTCCTTTAAGGAGACTGAGAGCAATGATAGCCACTAACTCAGAAGATATTGTACCTTCAGTCAAAGTATACAAACACTGGAGTGTTATGAGATCATATGTGAAAAATTTCTTTTCCACTGACTCATTTGGCTGAATTATTGTTAGAAAGAATATTGCTCTTAAACACTAATGAAGAATATATATTTCTGAAAAACAAACGAGAAGCAGACAGCTGCTGTTAATTTTCTGTCTTAAGAAAAGACTCCACTATTGTGGAGAAGCCTACGTAAAAACAGTAACAGAAGAAAAAAAGACCTTAAAGTTGAAAAGCCGAGTAGTATAAAGTTTGTTCCTGTAAAAAATCAATTGCTAGAAAGCCAAGAAAGCTGAAAAGATAGCAGATTGATGAGAGAAAGGAAAATTAGGATCTTATTGCTAGGCAATAGTGTTCTCAATGACAGCTCTTTTCTAAAGATGATAAAGAGAGGGTAGATAATACATATTTTGAAAATATGCTTTCCCCTTTTATCTCATATTTCCTAAATTCATATAATTCACTTTGATTTACAAATCTATACCGTACTTCAAGTTTAAGCATGAAGGAGGTACCACCTAGAAATCCACTACTGTCACTTAGAAACTAACTCCTCTTCCTCTGAAACTGAAGTTACAATATTGAGTTGTAAGTTCCCTAAGTGTTCAAGAGTTTAGATGTATTCAGTATGGAGACTTGTTTTACAGAATCTCCAACATTCTGAATGCCACTAAAAAATTTAAATGAATAAGATATGTATATAGATACATATTCATTTGTAGGTCTGCACAGATTTTTCAAAAGCAAGATGTACTAAGTTTAACAGAGCTTCAAACTTAAAAGAAAAGAGCAGTGTTATTATTGTACTGGTCACCAAAAAACAGCATTACAAGTATTTGCCTGATTTTATTGCATTTTAAAAGTACTAACAATAGGATACTCCACAAAGAAATACCAGATACCATTGCAACCTGCACTTGCAAACATTAGCCTCTGCCTCACATCTATGAGGGAAGGTCTTTCTCACTCTCAAATCATTACAGTTTTAAGGAAGGCTTCCACATATTGTTGGCCTCAACACTAAACAATCTTCTGCTTTCTCTGATAGGTGTTAAAAACGAAATGTATTTATGCTCCCAAGGTCACATGTCCATGAAGGAGAAAAGGAACATATCTCTACTTTAATTTTGCCTAAGTTACAGTTTGTTCACAAGAGCCATTTGTGGAAAGTCAGGCTCAAGTGTTAGTTTTATTTCACTTACTATATGCTATAGGATTTTTCATTTATGGAGAGAAAGCACGATTAAACCTGCTTTACATTATGGGGAGAAAACACCTAGAAGTAGACAGGAATAATATGATCTTCACCTTCAGTTCACCACTCAGGCTTCTCTCTCGCCTCTTTGTATTATTATGCACATGCATACATACGTATGTCTAAACGGAATACATACATAGGTACAGAGTTTTTGTATATATATAAACTATCAAACGCTAAGATGTTAGCTTCATATGAATTGGATGGAAAGACTGCAGCTAACACTGTCATTAACTACTACTATGATGATATTCCTAAGCTGGAAACAAGGAAGGCAAATTGGTGCATTACCCTGCCCCTGTTTACTGAAGGGCTGATGGAAGTCTAAAGTGCTTATCTACAAAACTTGGGGAAAATCTTCTCTATGGTTGAAGATTGCATTTATTCCTTTAATGATATACTTATTGACAAAGACTTTTCAAACATACAGGAAAAATGTAAAAAACAAGTCTTGTATGAGGAGCAACTGAGAGAGCTGATGTTGTTTAGTCTGGAGAAGAGGAGGCTTAGGGGAGATGGTCACTCTCTTTAAATACTTGAAAGGATGCTGTAGTGAGGTTGAGGGTCAGTCTTTTCACCCAAGTAATGAATGACACAAGAGGAAATGACCTCAGTTGCCCCAGGGGAGGCTTAGATTGGATATTAGGAAGAATTTTTTCACTGAAATGGAACACAAAGACTAGTACTCTAATTTACAAAGCCTTCTAACTTTCAAAAAGAAAAAAGTTTATAAAACTATTTCTGACTTATTTTTAAAAATAATTAAAATTGAGAAACAGATGTGGGACAGATGGGTAAGAGAATAAGAAAGCAGAATGGACATTTATGTACTTGTCACTCTAAATTACAGCCATATGAAACAAGCTTTCATGCACTACGTTACAATGGTCATATTTTAATGGAAAATTACATAACCTGATTTTTTTTTTTTTGAGTATGTGCATGATCTGCACACAAAGGAAGGCACTTCTCAACAAGAATATTCCCACATGAATGACTTTCCTCTGATGAAGACAGATTATGGAAGACAGTAGTTCTTTTTTTCCCCCCAACACAAAGAAGAGGAAATTTTAATATTAGCTCATGTACATGACTGTGTGCACAAAGAGAATACATAAATCTAGCAGATATACTAAAATACTTGGTGGTTAAAATGCCTTTGCTGACTTACTTCATACTGTTATCGCTGAAGCAAAAAGCGTGACCAAATGCACCCAGGATCAGGCTGAATCCTGTGTTCCTAACTTGTCATCTTAAGCAAAATGTGACACGACCTTTTAATATTGCATGTGTTTTGGACTCAAAATCTATAATCTTTAGTTAGTTTCTGACATAAATTCATCCTATAAACACATATTAAAAAGAGACTAAATAATACTTATAATCCACATAACAGAGAATAGTTGAATCTCTCTACTTGAAAGCAGAAGATGCATTTCTCAAGACCTTGCCTATAATTTCTCATTTGGAATGATTTCTACAAATGCAATCTCTGCAGTATTATTTAAAGAAAGTTGGGTTGAGGACCTTTTTTTTTTTTTTGTAGGATAAGATACACATTATTTAACATGTAGTATTAGGTGATTAAAAATCAATTCAGGTACACAAAATGAAGCTTTCCATGAACAAAGTGTTAACATCCAATGTGCTTCAAGCTTTTAGTACAAAATAAGATTAAACTGGTACATTACAGCAATGCAAAGTATGAACGCTGAGTCTAGTCTGTGAGAAGCCAAAGTTCTACTGAAGCTGATAGGCACGTAAACTACCATTTTGTCTGCTATAAGCAGACAAACGAGCTTCTTTAAGATTGAAGGCACTTGAAGTAATTAGTTACTGTCACAACACTAGGATGGCCAACAGTAATTGCAAAGTGTTCCCAAAATGTCAAAAGGAAAAAGCAGGTTTGGAATGGATATGTGATCCCAAGGCACTTAAATGATTTTGGCCTCAGCAGCCCATTATATATAACTAAATTTATAAGCCAGGAATTTAGACTGTCTGCAATCTTTGTGTCAGTGCAGCGTAATGGCTCAAGGACAACACAATGATCATTTCTACAGTATTATTAGACAATATCTGTGATAAACAAGTCAATACTGAATATGAATTCTTAAATCTCTACCAAGTCAGAGTAGTATGCTAATGAAAGAACATGTATGGATATAATTTCCAGAAGTAGCAAGAAATAAGTTTTCCAGAGGAAAGTGAAGCTAGCTGGTTGTCACAAAGTCCCATTCAGGAAAAGATGAATTACAATTGCGTATGATCCATAAGAACAATTGCCTAACTAGAAGTTACAGATGTTGTTACCACGTTTTATATTGTAGCCCCATGCATAAGCTTCCTCAGGCAGAGTATACCTTTCAACGGAAATTGCAGCAATGGTCTTGAGATTTCTATGTTTATTATTCTTTATCTCCTGCACATCATGGATCTATAGCAGCCACAGTACTAGCAGTTTCCTTTTTTCTAGATAGCCGTAAAACCTGTTCACTAAAACTGCATCCCTTTTTCTGAGAAGCTGGGAAACACGATTCTCACAATCTTTCCAAACTGTTTCTCTATTTCTCAGTGTAAAGCCAGAAGAAATCCTTCTCTGTACAGCAGAGAACATCAGTCCTCCCTCCATCTTTCTTGCTGTTCTGTTGCTATTGCTCATATCAGACAACAGTTTCACATATGCAATTTTGTCTGATAACAATGAAGCTGGCATTAATGCTAGGAAACTACTGCTATCACGCTAGGCTTCCTCCTGTACCTGCCTACAGGAGGGAACTTCTTGCTCTTAAGTAACAGCTCATCTTTGAACTTCTTCTACTACGTTAGTTTATAGCACATTGTGCACATTCCAACGAATATTCAATGCCATTTCTTCATGAGGATTAGTATTTACACATGACTTAGCAATTAGATTCAGTTGTAAACAGAACTCAGAATAAGAAGTACTCTGCTCGGACAGTAAATACATAACATACAGTCATACTGTATCAACATATGCTAGCTTGAAGGATACAACCAAAGCCAACAAATCACCTTAAATCCCATGTACTGTTTAAAGATTTATGACAAAGCAATCCACACTGGCTGCCTTGTACTGAATGTCATCAAGTAGCATGCAGTCTCCAACACATAGCATACAATTTACAAAGATTATTGAATTTTATTAGGTCCAACTCTGACGTGAGCCATCAACTATGACAAAATTAAGTCCTTAAAGCACACTGAGACAATTTGGAATTGTCATTTTTTTTTAAAAAGCTACAACAGACTTCTTACCAAAACAAAATTCCTATCAGATTCTGAAAAACTGCACAGAATTTTAAGGAAAATTAAACCTCTTTGTTGTGTATGTGTTCAGGTGTTCTGAACATCAAATGTGCATTGCTTTCTCAGCAGTTCAAATGAGAACATTTGTAGTTTTATATATTTTCAGGATATGTGGATCTTCCTTGTTTAATTGCCTTAGAATGCACATCAAACATGATTGAATGAGAAAGATAAGCCTTTACTCTTTGAGGAAAAAATTGTTCCAAATTCTATTGAACAGGAAACTAAACCAACATGAAATGTTTTCCTTCACATCTCAATCAAGGTATCAACAACACTGAGAAAAGAGATTGTGTTTTATCACCTTGTTTTATTGTCTCCTTATGTATAAGCACCATTGTTATCGACTGGGCACATTCCTCAAGTCTCTGTGCAGCCCACAAACATTTGAACTACAGGTATAATTGTGACAAAATATGAGAAAGTCGATATATTTATCAGGCAGAGAGGGAAAGCGGAAAATGATAAAATATCACTGAGTGTCTTCTATATTTATCTTTAGGCTTTAATTCTAGCAAGTAAATAACTTTATTATATTCCACTTACTGAAAGAAGAATTTAAATTTGTACACATACATAGCAACTTCTAATGCAGGTTTTTATTACCACTTGAAATTGAAATAGAGATATTTCTAATTTAACTCTAAATAAGCTCTAATAGGTATTTATTGTATATGACCTGAAAAAAAAAATTAATTTCCACAAATACTATTTTTTTTTCCACTCTGAAAAACATCAGGTAAATGAATTGCTAAGCAGATCAACAGGATAAGAGTCTTACACCTGTAATAGACAAGCAAGGACATTACTTCATGAATTGTCTGAAACTAATACATGCCCAAACACAATCATTTAGAGGAAAATTTACAAGAGACCTTCTTTTATGAGACTATATCTACAATCCACCAAACAGAATGAGAATTTCTCCACTGAGATCAGAGAACTCTAAATCTAACACAATATAATAAACACCCATAATGTATTTAACTGTTTCTCTGGGAGAAGTGAAATTTTTCCTTCAATTATTAGAAGCCAAATATGAGGGGGTTTTTTTTGTTTTGTTTTTTTGTTTGTTTCAGGCAGAGAAGAAAAAACAACACAAGAGAAGAAAAAAATAATAAAAAAGAAGGAAAAGGAAAAGAGGAAAAGGAATCATCCTGGTGTGCTTGGCCAGTGAAACAGGAACTGGGGTCAGAAGGCTCTCAATGACCTCAGAAGATGTAAGCTCTGGGACCCTGTGAAGGCTCCTCAGTGAGGCTGAAGGGAAAGCTATGGCTGGTTAGAAATCAGAAGAGGAAGAGGAGAGAGGAGAGAGAAGGGAGAAGGAGGAAGGAGAAGGGAAAAGAAGGAAAAGCAATTTAAAAAAAAAATAACAAGAAGAAAAAGGGAAAAAGAGAAAGGATCTTTTCCTTTTTTTGACACCTTCTAGTCCCAATTTATTGGCCTGTATCTTGCTTTGCAATACGCTCTAGGTTTTACTCCCCATACAAATTTTTATTTAGTGTAGAACAGCAACAACAGCTTCCCTTGGAAGGCAATTGCAATTGCCTACCTTTTTTTCAGTGTACAAGGACTACTTTCCCCAGAGGCACAAAACACTAGAGTTAAAATTGTTACATAATTTCACCATTCTCTGACCTCTTCTCTAACAAATGGAGATGAGGAGTAGTGCATAGAGAATCAGCTATTTAGTTTCCACTTTGTTTCAAAAGGACAAAGACATTCCAAGAGTTTCAGCTGGCTATCACAGTCATGTCACTCAAGTGTGGAGAGTTACCTCCTCATGACCAGACAACAATTAGAGCCAAATATGAATCACAAGCATGCTCTTGACTTCTTAAACCTGAAATTTTATAGTGTACTGTTTCCTTTCAGAATAAGAATCATGAAATGACTTACTGGATAATTATGGCTTGAGAAGAAATGTGTTAAAAGCACAAGCTGTTTAAAGACAAAAGCCCTACTTGAATTCACAAGTAACTTATTTACTGCAAATGTTTCTCCTCTAATCAGTAAGCATATTAGAGATCAATGTTAGAACATTGAAAATATTTTACTTGAGAGATGGAAATTTTCTGGGACAGCTCAAGATTGTAGAATAAATGTTCCAGCTAACTAAAGACCATCATAAATCTTTGCACATTTGACTTAGTTCAAGAAACATCTGTTGATACTGCCACAAGCAGCAAGTATGGGACTGTGTAAACATATGTGCTTCTTGCAAAGCAGAACCATGTCTATGGAATTATGTTGATTATTGTTTTACCAGTAAGTTTGTGCATATTTGTTTTTCCACAAATGCATTCCATATGAAACAACAATGCAAAACAAAATAATTTGCCGTAACATACTTCTCCCCTAAAGAATAAACTCCATGACAGTTGTTAATTGAGTGGCTTAACGTAGCTGTGAAGCAAAAGACAGGGAGATTTTATACCAAGAATCTGAAAATTGACAGTGACCTGACCACAGTCCTTGCAAAACAAAACAGGAGCTTAACTCCACTGAGGCAGTTTGAAGTGCTACATTACTGGTACCTGTAATATAAGGAATCACATCTAAATGGAAGATATATGGACACCAGAGATGAAGATGCAGCATTTTCCTTAGGCCTCAGTGTTCTTTGGAATACATAGTTTAGCAAATACAGAGAAATCACAACAAACAATCATAGAAGAAATAAATGGTATAGGTAGAATATAAACAGTTTATACACTGTTTTTAACAGGGCAAGTAATGCATAATGCACTCATATTCATTTTAGGGTGTTGAAATGTAGAACACTAAAACTTGTCATTCAGAATACATGTTTTTTTCTTCATTAAATGGAGATTTTCATGAGAAAATTTCACTGTATTTTTAGGGATATTCTTCAAAATGGAACTATTTATATTGCTAAAATTCAGATACTTTTGCTACAAATCTCAAAAATCCCAAGGCTTCCTTCAGTATGAGACCTTAAAAAATTGGTTAATAAGTGTGATGAAAATTAAGAAAATTAAGTGTATCTGTGGAGAACCAATTGTGTTTCTAAAAAACACTGCCAACATTCCCCTCCACCTTCCCTTTGCATAAAATTCATTTGGGAATAAATCAGTTCAGCTTTTGCTTTCATGAATAGCTACTGCAATTTTAAGTAAATTCATTGAAGTATCTCCATTGTAAAACAGATATCTGAGTTGATGGAAATGGTTCCATACTTTTACTGATCACTTTTTCATTTCAAGGTTTTCCTTTCGGAACGAATGTATCACTTCAACCTCCCTATCATGGATACCAAATGAACTGAATGGTAAAACTTAATATATTTCAACAACACACTGCTAAGTTTAGCAGCTTAATGGAAATTTTCACTAAACTTCTGCTCATGTAGTAAATTTAGTGGGAGTATTCAAAACAGACTCACACATGGTTTTGAAAATATGAGTAGGAAAGGAAAAAAAAATGACCTTACTCATTGGATTAAATACTGCTGATATGTCTACAGTCTCTGTTGTACAACACATTATGAGATCTCTTGGAGAAATATCTACGTATTTTGTAAGCACAACAAATTTACTGTATATAGCAATACAACACATAGCTGGGGAGGTACACAGAAGGACCCAATTTATCGGAACTGTCCTGAAATTGAACTTTTAGCCTTTATATCAGTAACAGTACTGAATCTTAACTAGATTCACATGCAAAAATTAACTTTTAAAAAGGACTAATGTTTCTCTATGTCTGCTAGGAGGGATCAAGTCAAATCCTGGGTAATATGGGTGATATTATCTAGACTATGTACATACCACATACATAGCTTTCCTTCCCCTCCAGTTATTGAAATCCATGAAAATGCTGTGAATATGATTGCTGGTAACTCCCTCCTCAATTAGTAAAATAGGGTTTTCAGCTATCTTTGGAGAAGCCAGGATCCTGGCAGTGAATGATGACTAGTACAGATGTTCTATGCATCTGTCTTAATGAACAGCCAAGAGAGAGAGATTATAATTTTTAAGAATGATGTCAAACAGCAATTTGTTTATACACTTTCTACATGCTTCTAGTATTTTTACTTATGATGAGGCAGCTTTTCCTGCTGTTTTTTGGTTTTTTTTAATGCAGTACATTACAGAAACAAACACTGGAGGTGGATTGAAAGATGTAGAGCAGTACCAAAGAGATAAAGTGAAATAAGACAACGGCTTTAACACTTCCAGAGAACAAAGAGCTGCAGTATTGACTAGATAGGTTACAGAGAGATGTCACAATCCAAGTTAATTGCATTTTGCACATCAGCTTTGCAGCTTGATAACAAAGTCCTGGTTATGCTTATCATGACTCTTAAGATTTGAAACAAGTACAAGGATGAAGGAAATCATCAGCACTGTCTTTTTTTTTTCCCCTGTCACTAACACAAGAGAAAAAGAGGAAATATTTATATGGTGTGACTGACATAAGACTTATGTTTTAAGGGAGCATAACCATTTATCCTTGTTTCCAGCAAAACAGAAAGATAAGGAACTGTTTTGTGATAGCAGAGGCAGAGCTTTCATTATCAAACACAGTTTTCCCAGAAATTGAAGCATGATTACTTTAGAAACAATCAAATAAATCAAAACAAACAAACAAAATGATTGGGTAAGATATGTCAAGAAACTGAAACACAAGATACACAATTACTCAGATCCAAAAGAGCTAAAATGGAACAGTGACAGTTATGTCACATATGGAGGACATGAGTTGTTTATGAAAAAGTATTACAATGTGGTTGCACCCTCTGTATCCCAAATAGATCCTGAAAAAAAAAAAAAAAAGATAATCTGCTTCTTCATGCTTCTGTGAAAATCAAGAAACTGAATTTATAATTCACCAATTCAACTTCAGTTTCAGGCAGTCATGACAATTTGTTTTCTCAGAAAGATCTCATTTTGCACTGCCAGTTTTGTCCCAAGACTTTACTGTAGCAAGTTTGCTCTAACTGCTGCTGAATTGCATTGCAGAAGTGTCTGTATTGATTAGGATATGAGCGCAAACGAATTAAGAAGAGAAAAGTTGATTTAAAGTGGGAAGCTGTAATTTTATTAACTTTTATCACAAATGGAGATAATATACCAAAATGTTTTAACTTGGTTCAATATTTTTCTAACAGCATTCCAAGCCAAGTAAAGATTATATAGCCTAGCTATTCTGATAGGTCCTCCTCTAAAAAAATAGGAAGGCAAGTACAGAAGTGTTATCTTAATCAGATAGGACTTAAAGTACTCTTCTAAAAAAAATTATATAAAGCAATATTGCTCATTATCTCCTTAATGTCCCATATTAAACAGAAAGTTATCTGCCCATGTTAGTTGAAAATAGTCATAAAAATACAAAGCTAATCTAAATATAAATTTTCAACTTTCTGCTCCCTAGTAGGCTGGCTTTAAATGTTCAGGCTGCTATAGAGAAGATATCCTGACAATTTAGAACCCCTAGAAAAACATATTGCTGATACTGTATCTTAGCATTTGGACAGTATCTTGGGAATGTGATACCTACACTTTGATGCTGGACAGTAAGGTAGTGGCAGTCAGAATGACTTGATTGCCACGTTTCCACACATGTACAGAGAGGAGACTACAGAGATAAGCAGCTTTGCTCTCCTGTCCCAGTGTCTGGTCAGCAGCAGGTAGGTACACATGCTCAAGGAGAAATAAAAAAAAAAAGGATGTCAACTGCGACTCTAGGGTTCACTTCCAAGGCTCTACCTGTCTGGACAGGTAGAAAGATTAAAACTGCAGCAGAATCTACACACTAGTACTGAGAAGGGTCCAAAATCTGCCAATCACTGTTCAGATTGACAAAGGCAGCTTCAAAGATTCCAAGAATACATAGCATGAGTTTTAAAAATATTACAGAATTTATTACAATATTGCTAATTGTTCTCTGATACATTTTAAGACACACACATTACTTCATCCTTTATGCTTCAGATATGAGTGAACTGTGTTTCCACCAGAAAGCAGACTTCTCTGCAGCAAGGCACCACTGCCATGGTATCAGTTATTTATATTTGCATGACAAACAGTTACTGGCTCTCTGCCTAACGCGTTGGTGTTGGAACATTTGGTCCAAACAGTGCGTCTGCCAGCTAAGAACTGCGCTGAATCTGTCAGAAGGCGTTAGATAAATGTGTCACCCTTGACAGCCTGCATGTGTATAATTCGAACTACAATAAGTGCAAGTTGACCACAATGCAGTCTGTGCTAGGATTGCACACACTTCCCACGCAGACATAAATAGTGATTGCAGCTATAGACCCATTTCTATTTTCTGACTGAGGGTGTTGTACTGTTGCCCACCACTTCAAAAATTATTTCCATTTCATGAAAGCAACAGAAGTGGGACAAAACAGTCCCTACAAGTAAAAAAAAAAAAATCACAAACAAAATACACAGAACCACCTTCCCCCCCCCGCCAACACACTCCTACTCCTGGGACTCAAAATCTGTTGCATACATTAGGATATTAAATACCATAAGCAAGTTCTCAAACCACTTACTCTTAGATTCTACCTTGTTCACAGTGTCACTACAGAATACCTATTCCCCTACTCAAGATATGCAAAGTGAGCAGCTCCGGCAATCAAATCCTACAATCAACAAAATGAGCCACCAGAACTCTCACCAGTCACTCTCCTGCATATCTTTTGCTATATGATACCAGATGTACTCAAATCCACTTGTTTAGCCTGTGCTGAGATTGCAGTAATAACTCAGAGGCAGAGCTCGGCGTAAGAGTACAGACTGTTCTGTGAAGGCTATTCTCTGTTTCACTGAGGCTCTGACCCTGCCCACTTTGAACTCAGCAGGGGATGGCTTTCAACAAAAGAGAGGAGTAAGCCCAAAGGCACCCACAGTACAGGCAGTATCAGACAAATACTCTTCCAGTGGCATTTCACCAGTTTTAAGGAAAACTTACTTTTGGCATCGCGCTCAAACACAGAAAACCATTCTTTACAAAGTGAACAGAGTAAATTGTAATAATTGAAAACAGCATGAGCCCTCACTGTTAATTTGGGGAATGGGATCTTGAAAACTGAACAGTTACCATCTGAAGCAATGATAAAGAACTTACCAGCAATTTATATAAATACCAACCAAATAGGAATTTAACTGAACAGCAGATGGAAAGGAAAAAAGTTGTCTATGCTTTTGCAGAACTGCTTACCGTAAATGAAGCCAGCAGAGTATCTACTGAGTGACAACATACTTAGACAATAAATAGATCTTCCCTGGCAAAATTATGACCCAAAAATGCGACACACTTTTTGAAAGCTTAAAAAAAATTATACAGTATAAAATTTTTACTTGTCTGTTCTCTGGAATACTGAGAAGGGTTTGACAAAATCCTATCTTTGTATCTTTATAATACATTGTGCTCGTTGTGTCACTTTGTTCCTCAATTTTAAAACAAGAATTAACCTCATTGTGCTTGTGTTGGTTTCCTTTTCAGATGCTGAGAATTTTAGTCAATAAAACTAAGTGTTTGTCTTTATCAAAGCAGAAGACTTAACCTTGCTTGGAGGTTTCTGAAGCATGATTTCTACTTTCAATACGCTCATGATAACTGCCGTCATCAATAAGCCTCACCTCAATGCAGTCAATTACAGTAAAACTATGTGGCTGTATATATTTTACCCTAATCTTCAACATAAATGTGCTTAAAGCACAGGAATTAATCTATTGAACCATATTTTATTATATCAATTGAAAGAAAAGGATAATTCAGAGACTGTCCTCAAGATTGGAGTCAGGCCATGCAGACAGCAATAGTGCACAAGAATTCTAGCGTGGTCTGAGTGAATTCTAGATATGATACTACAATCATGCAATCAAGTGACTGCTTCTGCAGGAATATATGTAAAGACAGAGCTCCTCAGGTCATCAGCCACAACAAAAATTGTTCTGTCAAACAGATGAGGACACAAGTTTTATTCCAGACCCAGATGTGTCAGACAAAAAGCTGTTGCAAAGTTTCTTGTGACTCTTCCTACTTTACCCTCCCAAAGCTACTTTTGTGAATGCCATTCTCACTTGCTTTCAGACAGAATGAGCAGGATGGCTTTAACCAATTTTTAGAGCAAGTCTCTCTTAATCCAGCTTTCTGACTGAAATGGGTCAGGGAGCTTTCAAAAGAGTGATTCTGCTGGTAGGGGAGAAGAACCTACAAGGGAGAACAGCAGGGAGGAGGGCATCAGTTACAGATGATAATTGCTTCCATAGGCAAAACTAGATGCAAAACAAGACATCTGTCGCTAGCCTGTGACTGTTTATGAGCTCCTAGTTAAGCACAAGCACAACTGACTGAAGCTTGCAATTACCACAGTCCCTCAATTTACCTAACACAGCTACACAGGAGTGTGACACACGTGTCCCTTCCTCTCCCACACCAACTTCAATCTCACTATATTTTTCACTCAGTCTGTCCTTATGGCAAACAGACTGCAATAAACCCAAGTCAAAGAATTGATAAATATTTTACTGATCTTTCACCCATATTTTAATGATTTTACTTTCCATACAATTTTAAAGTACTTTTCTGAGAATCCTTTGAATTATTTATCTATCATACAGTAAGACCAACCTAAAACACCAATAAATATTATGTAGATAATAAATGTGAAAGTCCTTTGCCTATTTGCCATTGTATTATTTGTACAGAATTCTTGAATAATAAGAAAATACGACTACTAGCAATAAAACTCATCCTTTTTTGATATTTGAGGGTTCACAGACTGAAAATGCACCATGCTTAGTGTTATGCTACTAAAATTACACTTTGCCTCTCAAACTAACAAGCATTTCCATTAAACATAGCATTCTCAGCAAGATGTTTTCTCAATAGTGAATACTTTGATTGACAAAGGATTAAATTACTGCTGATCCATTCATTATTTATGGCTCTTACCACCTGTTAGGTGTTAAATATACCTTTTCACATCTTTACTGTGCAAGATACCTGCTCCTACTTCATTAACATCCTGTGTTTTACACCAGTGATGACGTTTCAACATAGAATGGGATAAAACTGATGCATTTTTTAATATAACACTAAGATTTTTTTCAAATTTCTATTTAATGATTTCACAGGGTTTTCTTTTTTTCCTCCAGAATGGATTAAAAGACAGAATTTCAGAAGAATAGTAATGCTGAATTTGGTGTTTTTCTTGTTGTCCCCTGCAATTTGTCACAATAAAAATCAAGTTTTTATTTTTTGGTACTGTTTAACATAGAGTCTGTAGACACTGATGGTTTTCTGAATAGGAAAACATGAATAGACATCAAATATGAATGTCTTGAGACTGTCAAGAAGGGATTGCTTTAAGCACTATGAATAATAAACTAAAAGGGGCTCGGTATATTTGTGTAATCAAATATAGCATATAATTAAACAGAAAAAGTATAATAATCACCTGAGTTTTCTCTTATACTATAAAAAATCATTGTACTGTTGCAGCAATACAGTTAAAAACCACTGAGACTATCAGAGCATCATAGCGTATTTGTATATGCAAGAGTGTTCAAAGGTTTTAATAAGGTGCTGTGCAGTAATAACTTCAGCGTGTTCCCAAATCACAGAAATCATTTACAGTCCTTTTATAAAACTATATAGATTTAATAAAGTCTGAACATAAATTAACACTAACAATTGATATAAACTGCAGTGTTAGTGAGATTTATTTCAGTTATGTTAGTGTTTATGATATTATAAACCAGACTTTTAACATATTGCAGGCTGAGGGGCAAGTTGTTTAATATGGGAAAGAGTTTCAAAGGCAGGGATGTGACCTGTTGGCAGAATTCTCCTAAATTACAGGACAATTATTAGAGAAGCACTTAGACTTAATCTTGACAAAAGTAGTGGAATGTGCCACTGTAGCAATGTGCTTTCTTGAGAGATCTTTTAATTAAACAAATGCAAAGGGAAAGGTTAAGTGAAAAATAAACAGTTCCTAAATGTGCATGATGATCAGAGCTTAACCCATACAAAGACGACAGAAGATGGTTGTGGTATTGAGTAAGACCTCAGGAGTTAAGCTGGTCAGAAGTATCTTCTGAGCCTTTTATGAAGTGCACATCTGTATGACTCAAACTACTCATGTTCACATCGAGCATATTCAGAGACTCCATAAAATATGTATGCAAGTATTCAACTCCATATTAAACCACAGCAACTTGCTTTGCCATTTTCCCCTTTTGAAAAATGTTTCCATCAGAACATTCTTAAGCCTACTCCAATTCACAGCTTCAGGATTCAAGGCTGGGGTTCTTGTAACCGGAAGAAGTGCATAAAACCCACAGGAAATGCAGACAAAGCTCAGTTTAATCAGTTCATTTTAGTGCATACATTTTCTGATATGTTTTAATGACACTTCTTTCAGTGAGTTAGCTGAAGTGGGATCCGTTTTTCAGATGTTAAACAAGAAGATGGGTAATGAATTAAAACCATACGATCAATAGGCCCAAACAGTACATCATTCTGTTTGCTTCTGGAGAGGAGGAGCTCTCTAGCAGCTACAAATGAATACTTCCCTAGCATGAAGACTGGTACTTCACTAAGGTCTTTGGAAAAAGACTCACAACTTAACAGGAGAGTCTCTTCTTCCAAATGTACAAAACTAATAAAATGCAGTGAAGAACAAGAATCCTTGTAAAGACAGTTTCTCAGAAAATTGAGTCTCCTGTTTGTGTTTGAGTTGGGTGACTTAGAGGAGTCCAGAGAGGACATGCATCTGCAGTCACTATTTCCTGCTATTTCAACCGGTTCTAAGTGGCTTGTTCACCATTATGTACAATTTAGTGCTCATCTTCCTAAGATCCATATCACTGCTTCTTTAAATCCTACTGGGAACAACACACTCTAAATTTTCAAATATGCAAAACCTTAATTGGAAACACCAAATGTGCCTTTCTAAATCTCATCCCAGTAGACGAGCAACCATGCAGATTCAAAATTAGATATATACACCAGAAGTAAGATTTAACTGGAATTTACATGCTTTAATCCTCAAGAGTAATGCTTGAAATTCTCATCTACTCCCTACAAGCACATACATTTTCACCATTAATATTTTGGGTGTTACAGACATGCTTTTCTGCACATGCCCAGAAGAATCACAGTCTTATCAGAGCTGAGCAGGTTGGTATCATCTTCTACAGAGTCTCTGCAAAATCTTCAGCGTAGATACTTCCTTGCTATGTTCCCTAAAGGGAACATTTGGGAAGGTATTTCAGCATAAAACACAGTACCAGATGCTTTCATTCAAAAACACAGCTTGGAGTGGAAAGAAGCAGTGTTCCACATTTATCCATGAACTGGTGAGACCAGATCTAAGCTAGAATAAGCATGCCCTTCTGTTTGATCTCTACCTCGGCAGCATTTGTCTTCACCACTAAACCAGAGAAAGGGGGTTCTTTCTCTGCTTCTGGCCCAGTCTATTTGCCTTACAGTCTTCTTCAGGTCCATTTGTATGAGACCTAAATATATTAACAGTTAAATGCTGCTGTGAAACTCATTTTCTGCTTCCTCCTCTATCTACCAAAATTTTTTTTCCTATTCAGTCTTGCTCCTGGCCACAGTCTTCACATGGACAGGCTGCAGCGTGTTTGATCCCTTGATGTGGTAATTCAATGTGCTAACCTAGAATAATCTTTTTTGTTGTTATTGTTGTAGAAAGAGATGGGGATGGGGCATGTTTTTTCTGGGTTGAATCACCTCAACAAAGCACGAGACTCCAGGCTAGCATAAGTGACCATGCAGTTAGGAGCAGAACTGCTCTATGGAAGTGGCAGTCACACCATTATCTTTTCTTTTGCAAGATGCAGCGTTACAGAAAAGAGAGAACACAGCTCTTTTTGAAGAAAGTCTTTGGGAGCCATCACAAACAGTGTTTCCAGGACATGAATCTTAGCATGAAGATTTTCTGCCTCAAAGACAAGCAATAAACACCTCAGTGAGATATAACATAACCTGAAAATGAGTATTTTGGCATTTCTGTTTATGGTGATGTCAAATGCACAATATCAATTTATTTTGTATTCATTCCTTAAGGTTTTGCTACCAGCTTTCCAGGTTTGTTCTTTATCTGAATACGCTGCAGATATTCCAGTTCCAAAGTCAACTCCTCAATTTAGCATTTATGAATAATGCTGGACGTATTTATAACGTATGGACTCTTCAATACAATCAGATTAAAGACATAAAAAAGGAACAATAATTAGTTTTGTTACCTACTTTTCGGCGAGGAAAGAATTTATCAAGCTAAGATAAAAAACAATCCTCTTTTTAATAAAACCCCTAAATGCTATTCTCTAAGAAAATATTAGTTTGGCTTATTTTCAAACAGTACAAAACCAGGAAATAATATTGTTAATGAAAACAGCTAAACAGCCTAAGGTATCTGACCTTTCACAAAGCTCACTATTTATAGCTTCCAATACTGTGACTTACACGCAGCAACTGCAACAGATTGATAAGGAACAATGGCAATGCTGAGGGAGGAAAACAGATTATGAAACACTACCACTAGTTCAGATACTACAATGCAGAACATTCCTGTTAATACACTGTAAATACCAAGGTTATGTAGTTGAATTCATTCATGTGATGAACTAGTAAAAAGGATATCAGAAATGCATCAGGGAAAACAAGAAGGAAAAAAACCCACTCTTATTTCTGTAAAAACAAGTTCTATTTGTTTTGAAATAATCTATTTCTTTTGATCATTCTCTAAATAACATGTAACTGTGTGTTATGTGACTTCAGGCAGTATCTTAAGTAATAAAACTCTCA
Organism: Urocolius indicus; assembly: GCA_013401255.1. NCBI lineage: Eukaryota > Metazoa > Chordata > Aves > Coliiformes > Coliidae > Urocolius > Urocolius indicus. The sequence continues at coordinate 239,341 of WBNH01009048.1, forward strand.
GCCTAACCAGATACAAGGCTATTTGGAAGGAGAAATACAATTAGAAAACAAGACAGGGTGGAATAATGTTTTAAGAAGAGTTTTACACTCTCGTAACATGCTATTCCATATTGGTATGGAGCAATCTTTTCCATCGTAAATCCATCTTTAGAAAGAATTTATTTACATTGCTTGGAAAAAACCCACATAATTCACAATTCCACACCAAGCCTAGTACAGGGAGAGGTTTTGTATGTTAAAGGTAAGTATTTTCTCTCTGTTATGTGCAAAAACAATGTAAAAAGCATGCTACAAACGCAGGTAAACAGTACTATTAAACAAGGTTAAGCCTTCCCACAGCACTTCAGTGTTCATAATATTGTCATAAAAATTAATGCCTCAAAACTAGCCAAGTAGGAATTTTTTTTGGTATTGAACTTGTCACCATTTTTTTCCTTTTCTAGAATTCATTAGATACTGACAAGAGTCATTTAGAAGCCAAAAAAACCCAGATCTATTTAGTATACTATAAACATTAACCGCAAGTCTTGGTGTGTACAATTTTAAGCCCTATCATCCCATCACAAAATATTTCCTGTGCAGTTGCAATTTCTTTACATACCAAGATCAGCATCTCAAACACACAACAGTACCTGAAACACTAATATCTAGGGAGAAACATCACTAACCTAAGAATCATCAGTCACTGCTAAAGTAATAAGCACATTAAAGCCAGAATTATTCCTTTAAAAATGCCAATAAACTACCTTAGTCTCTACAAGTCTGTCATAATTCATGCACAAGTTTATCCCAATTTACTACTCTGGAGTACATAGTGTGTACTGATCCTGTTACGCTCCTTTTGGGAAAAGAGAGAGGTTAGTACTTCAAATTGCTTTATCTGAAATATTCTATCATTACCTCAATGTTATTTCTGTGCTACAACACAAATATAATGTCATTAAATGAATATTTAATTATAAAATAATCACTGTGAAATATAAAGGGGAAAAATGAATTACAGAATTATTAGAGAGTAATTATTTATCATTGAAACATATGAATGACAATATCCGAGTATAATGTGGTGAGAAGAATTTTGTCCATAGCAAACTGCTGTGAACCACAGTCAGTTTCCTTATCTTTTACATTCAGCTTAATATGACAGGATTTATCATCTTTTTGTAAGAGTAACCATGAGTTTTTACTCAGATATATTATCCTATGTAATTAAATACACAATTATTAATACCAAATGATATTATTAACTCAATAGGAACTTTTTAGTGCTGTTCATTAATACTACTATAATTCATTTTTTTTTTCATCATATAGATTTGTAAAACTGGAGGACAACTAGAGGCCTGAGAATTTCTGAGGCATTTAAAGATTCAAGGCAAGAACTCCATGGTCAGGTAACACCTCACCTAAAACCCCTTGAGTTCAGATTAACCCACTTTAGATATTCCAAATTTACAGTGAAAAATTGTGTCACAGAAATTCTGGTAGCTGCACTGACAGACTAATTCTCTCTTCCTTAGCCAGAGATAGCAGCCTCAGGTACAAACATTTCCATACGCAGAATACTTTTTCAGCATAAAAATCTGGGCTCAAAGATCAGCAGTGTTGGAATACTCTGCACCACATGATGGGAATGAACACTAAAGTTCTCACCGGGACATTTTCTCCCAGAAGCTACTTCCTTTGGATAGGGAGACAAAAGCAGACAGTGAGAAAGCGAGTATGTTACTTCACTGATAAAAACAGCTTCCCTTGAAACGCTCACTGCATGATCACCTAAAGGAAAGTGATGATCCTTAGAGTGTGACATCTAACATTAACCATTAGCAGTATCCCCATTCTGTGTAAGGTAGGAAAATAAAAATGCCCCAGAAAAAAAAAAAAAAAGAGAGGCTAAATTTACCATAGGTCTAACCCATGATCCAAGAGATAAAGCTAAAAGCATTTACTGCCACTGCTATGCACCTATCAGCTTATTCTGTGTCTGAAGATGATTGGGTTTTTTTTTTTCTGCAAGGGCAGATAGCACCAGTGGTGGCACAGAGGAGAAAAGATATCACTAGTCTGCTTTATTCTCTGTGTGCACTGAAATCTAGTGGCAAAGCTAGATTATTCTCAACGAATTTCTGCCATGAAGCTCACCAATAGATGCAGCAGACCCACAAAAACCTCTGCTTTGCCTGTTCCTTCCTTCCTTTTATCAGCACCAAATATAATTTATTTGGGAAATTGGAAAAATGATCAAAATAGCTCTGATTTCATTCCTACTGGATGTGAACACATTAATTCTGCTACAGCGCATAAGTTTCCAAATGGATAATTTTTGCACTCCTATATTTTACTGTGAAGAGGGTAAAAGAGCACAAGAAAGCTCAGGAGTAAGAAAAATCACACTTGGGAAAGGTAAACTTCTTCAAAGAATTCTCCACAGCAGGTTATTATTGACAGGAACTAATGCAACTTCCTAGGAAGATCAGTTGCTAAGTGAATTGCTGAAGGAACTAATTACTGAACAGTAAAAGTACAGCACATAGGACTGAAGAGGTCTGAAGTTCTCAATGTGTTTGGCCTGCTTGTTACTGAAATTAACAAACTAGATTGGAAACTTCAAGCCAATAAGGAGCACAAAGATGTGAAAAAGTGTTTTCTTGAACTGATCTGAAATGGAAGAGAACTATATAATTCAGGGAATGAAAATCAAGCCTAGGCTAACTGCAAATCATAGACACTGTCAAAGGAATCAATTGATTTGACTGTTAGAAGGCTTTTTTCACACATGGATATTGAAAAATTTTGTGTGAAAAAAAAAAATGAATTAAAATAATTAAACTACTCAAAACTTCTGTGGAGATTCATGGAAAGAAATAAAACACTCCTAGTTTCATTAAGTTTAAACATTGCTCCACAGCTGTAAGTTTAATGCAGACAACCCCTCCACTTCTTACCTGATCATTAATACTATCAATGAGACTGACAAACCAAGTAAGTCAAGTAATAGGTTGTAGAAACAGATTTGGAATAAATTCAATACCAAAAGTAACTAAAATTTCCCTGGCACAATCTCTGCTTATTCATTTAACACATGAGTTGAGCTAAGGAAGAAATGCCTGATGCAAAGGAAGCTTTAAGAACTTTGCGACCTGAAAAATAACAGAAGGGCAAAGATTAAAAACTTGATCCTCATTTGATAAGCTAACAACACATAGCATGTTACTAAAAGGATATACTTTTCAACTAGAAATCTTCATTATTGTTCCTGGGAGCTTTAATGCTATTGTGATATCTGTAAGGAAACATCAGACAAGAGAAAAAAGAAAATAAAGTTTGTACACATCTATTTCTACCCCTAGTGGCATGAAAATCGATCACAAAATCCAATACCTATGGTCTTTTTACTGTTCATTATACTTATCAGTCTGTATGATGGCCCCAAATTATTGGTAAGCTGGGTTTTTTTGAGTTTGTTTGTGTTAAACTAGGGAAAAGTAGAAAGATGTATCTCTGTGGGATACAAGATTTCACAAGACAGTAGAATCTCATTGACAATCTCAATCTCTGACTGTTATGGCCTCACTCTTCCCATATGGAAGCCCTTAATCACATATTTAAATACAAGTCTGTAACTATAAAGTCACACTTTATTGGACATTGTCATTTATTCACATGCACTCATACGCTGAAATGGCAATAGGACACTAAACATCTTTTACCTATGCCAGCACAAATTCTTACAGAAATCCTGCTTTGCATCAGCATGGGACAGGAATGCAGAATTAACACCTATTACAAACCGGCTCTTCCTTTAGCTGTTGCCAAATAACAAGGTATTATTTGTTGCTTCCTAGGCATCTTGGTGATTAATGAAGTTTAAGAAGGGCACCTTCACTAATAATATGTGCCTCACATTGATCATGTTTCCAGCAATCATTAGTATTCATTAGCAGCAGTCAACTTCTTAATTCCTTTTTGCTTAAGTCCAAATTATTGTAAGTTATTTACAACACCCTGTAGGAAAGAACAAGGTTCTCACAAATCTTAATGGCTTGTTCCCAGATCTTCATATACCAGCACTTCTGGGAAATACATGCACACTTCAAAAATACTTTAGCTGCTAGTCCACAGAATCAACGGCATATAAAACTCTCCATACAGAGTAAGTAAAAGATAAGCTTGTACCAGACACATGGCAGAAATACAAAATACAGGAAAGCAAAATACATTTCTCTTTCACATCTCACCTTCTGTAAACTCAGTTTTGTAGCCTTCTTCTCCAAGCTGTCTGATGCTGTCTCTTTAGACTGTTTTCTTATAGGATCATTTTATCATACAGTTTGTCAATATAACTTCACCAGGAACTTCCCAAGCCAACTCCTACAATAAGCCTATCAATTTAAAATACACAAAATTACCTATTCTCTTTTTTTTTTCTGCCCTCCTCATCACTACTATGTATGCTGACCTTCCTTCTACCCTGTGTTGGATTTACCTGGCAAGGATTGGTGGTGTGGCAGCTGCAGGGTGGGCTCTGTGAGGAGAGATGGGCTGTCCCATGCCAGATACTTCCAGTCAGTTCCAGTTAGATCCAGCCAGCTCTGCCACAGCCACACTGTAGGGCAGAGCTAAATCGATCAGTGATGCTGGAGCAGCCTCTGCAAAAGAGTATTTAAGAAAGAGCAGAAGATGGAAAAGACACACAAAAAAGTACTGAAAAGCAGCAGTGTGAAAATCAGGGCGAGAGGAGGATGAGGGTGAGGAGGTACTCCAGGCACAGGAGCAGGGATTCCCCTGCAGCCCGTGGGAGAAACCACAGGGATCAGGGGGAAAATGAGGGATACAAAGCATGGCAAAGAGAAACTGCTGTACACTGCCTGTACCTGCCACATCCAGAACCCCTTGGGAAGGGTAGAACAGTCTGAAGGGAAGAAGAAGGGCTATGCATGGGAAAAGGAGGAGGAAAAATATTTTGCTCTTTTTTTTTTCTTGTTTCTTACTGCCTGAATGTATTTTAATTGAGAATATAATCTGCTTTCCCCAAGTTGAGTCTCTCTTGCCCACAACAGTAACTGGTGATTATTAAAGAATTCTCTCTCTTTACCTCAACTCAAAAACTTTCTCACCGTTTTCTCCCCTTGCCCTGCTGAGAAGGGGGAGTGAGCGAGGAGCTGAGTCACCATACTCATAGAAACGGCACAGGAGGGACCCCACAGTGTAGCAGTGGGAAGTGTGAGGAGGTCTCCCCCTGAGCAGCAGCAGCAGCGAAGTCCATCTGTAATGAAGTGATGGCAACCCTCATCCCTTGTGCTGCTGGAGGGGAAGGAAGGAGAGTTGTGGAGGAGGGAAGGATGGGGGGAGGTGTTTTAAGATTCAGTTTTATTTCTTATGTCCCTGTTCCGATAGCTTGTTAATAAATCAAATCTTTTCCTCTGAGTTTATATTGCTCAGCTGATGTCATACAATATGGAATATCTCCTTGGTCACCCTGGTTAGCTGCAACAGCTGAGGATGAGACTTGGTGAACATTCTACCGGGTCAGATCACAGACAGAAGTCATGTATCTGTATCCACACATGCACAGTACTTTTAAAAAATGTTTGAAAAAATCATTACATTTCACCTTACACAAGCACTAACTCCTTAATGTATTACATTCAGGAATGCTATACTCTCACATTACTGCAGTTTACACTGAAAACCAATAGTTACTAGGCTGGTGCAAAACAATATATAATCTCAGATTGTAACTTCCCCTCAGTAATTTTTAACTAGTTCTTTATTTGAGAAGGGAACATTGGTGGACTTCAAAGACTTCTTCACAATGAAATCATTCTATCATTTAAAAAACCTACTTTGGTATGTTGCCAGGTCTTTCCAACCAGGTTCTCCACTTTACATATTGTGTATAAGAAGTATTCCAAATAATATCCACACATTCTCCTTATCACTTTTTTCTTCCATTGAAAATATTCGAATGCTACAATACAAAGTAGAGATGTAAAATTTATGAATGCATATCCCATATGACATTGCTTGCCATAGTCTGCAGTTCCTAACTACAAGCAGATGAGTAAATCTGAAATTGTGATTCCTTCAAAGACCATCAGGATGACATAATTTTCCCAAAATCTGTAACACTACATGAAGTACACTAGAAATGTGCCTCAAGATGCAGCGTATACATATTCCACAACAGAAGTTCAAATACAGGAAAAAAAGTAAGTCTGTGGTAATGCTTGCACTGAGGGATACAAATAAAATACAACACCATAACAGAGACTGTGTTTTGGAGAGTTAGTTTCTAATCCCACTCTTGCATTTAAATGATACCAAAATATAGTGATTCACAACAGCTGAACAGGTAAAATGTAGACCTCAGATCCAGAGAAGTCTGTTGAAGAAGAAACAGTTCACTGCATTTGAAATTATCAGAGATTTCTGCAGGTACTGCATTAAGGAGATACTTTATGTCTTCCTAATGTAACGATAGGATAACTAAACCAAGACACTTGTCCAGAAGACTGTGTTGTCATTCAGCAAGATCTCACCTGGCTTGAGAGTTGGGAAGAGAGAAACCTCATGAGATTGAACAAAGCCAAGTGCAGAGTCCTGCACCTCAGGAGGAACAACCCCAAGCACCAGTACAGGCTTGGGGTGACCTGCTGGAGAGCAGCTCTGCAGAGAGACACCTGGGAGTCCTAGTTGATAATAAACTATGAGCCAGCAATGTGCCCTCATGGCCAAGATGGCCAACGGCATTGTGAGATACATCAAGAAGAATGTGGGCAGCAGGTCAAGGGAGGTTCTCCTCTTTTCTCTACTCTGCCCTGGTAAGGCCCCATCTGGAGTCCTGTGTCCAGTTTGGGGCTCCCTAGCTCCAGAGGGACAGGAGAAAGTCCAGTGCAGGACCACCAAGATGATCATGGGACTGGAGCATCTTTATTATGAGGAAAGGCTGTAGGATCTGGGACTATTCAGTCTGGAGAAGAGGAGACTGAGGTGGGATCTCATTAATATTTACAAGTATTCAAAAGATGTATATCAAGAGGATGGGGCAATACTTTTTTTTTGTAGTGTTCAGTGATAGGACATGGGGTAATGGACAAAAGCTGGAAAACAAAAAAATTCTACTTGAATTTAAGGAAAAAATATTTTACCGTAAGGATGACAGAGCACTGGCACGTGCTGTCCAGGGAGCTTGTGGAGGTTTACAAAACCATCCTGGACACATTCCTGTGTGACATGATAGTTCATCTAGCAGGGACTAGATGATCTTTAAAGGTCCTTTCAAATCCCTACTGTTCTGTGAATCTGTCAGTTTTATTCATATTCTCTTGTTATTTCTACTCTTTCACTTTGTGTGCCTAATGGAGCTTTCTGAAGCCATCTCATTTATATTCAAACCTGTCCACTTAAACTTAGGCACACCCACATAAATGGAAGCCCATAATATACTCCTCTAGTCAAAGGGTTTATTGTCTCCCTCTCTAGGCTCCCTCTTCTCACTTTTCATATCAGTAGAAGATTAGCAAACAAATGGGGAAAGCAACAAGGTAAGATTTAGACACAGGTTTTGGCATGCAAAGCTGAAAACTTTCCCACACTGTAATTTGTGCAGCTCAACCCTGCCAGTCATTGTCTCAAGGACTTTCTGCACCCAACGAGGTGGCCAGTAGCTGCCAAAACTGAGTTCTCTCTACAATCCAAGTAAGGTACTGTGCAGCGATATGACACATTTTCTGATGTAGAAAGTTGACTTTGAACAACACTTCTGTGTCATAAAAAGAAATAACTAATGTCATCTTCTATTTCTTAAGACCTACTAATGAAAGCCAGAAACTAATCACATATGCACAGTTGCACATAGACACCTCCAAACAGCAACTATTAATGAACCATTCTGGATGGTTGTGTTTTCTTGTCAACTTTTCAGGCATCACAAAAGAGTAAGCAACCTCCAACTTGTCCATATGAATGATTGTAGAGGTATTTGCCATTCTTTGGCCCAGTTTCATTCATGAGTTAACTATGGATTCACTTACATGGACTGGCATTATGGCACATGGCCAAAAACCAAAGCAGCACTTCAGTTATACAGAAGACAGTGAGACAGTAAATAACCTGGCCTTGTCAAATGGTTAAGTGGCTAAGACATCCATTTTCCACCGGATTTCTTTGTAGCAAAGAAACAGGTAAATAAATAATAAAACAGATCTTAGAGAAAGCCTTGAAAAATTAATGGAAATCTGAGTGATCAAGCCTGGAAAAGCCTGATGTGAAGCTAGCTTCGTAACTCTGATCAAATCAGTACAGTCAGGGAACTGTTTCACATCAATGCAGACATCTCTGGGAATACTTTTATAGTGACATCACTTCAGCACACTCTATTAAACTTGTTAAGATACATTATAATCATATCTGACAAATGAGTAAGTTTGGATCTATTCCAAAATGAACCTACACATCACTATAGTTAATTTACATGCTGGCTTAAAAATATGAAATTATGTAGTAGACATAATTGCTTCCTGAAAGGTAAAGTGTAAAAGCAAAATAAATAAATCAGCCATTAAAATAAGTTGCTTTTCAGATGATACAACTCTTAAACTTCCTCTGACCCCTAGCAATAAAAAACAGCTCATGATAAAGAAAAAGAGTTGAGCAATTCCACTTCACTTATTCTATTGTTGGATTCCAAAAGCTGAAGCAAAGAGATGTGATCTTATAGCAGAAAGCTTTATTCTCATTATTATTTAAATATACAAAATAAAGACAAGGATTAATTGGCACTGATATTCAGAGAACTCCAAGTAGCACTGAATACTAACGTGGCCTTACTGTTCTTTCTTCAACTTTTCTTTCTTCTGCTTTTTCCATCTCAAGCTTTAGCCAACTGTGCTGGCATTGCCTCTCTCCATCTTTTTCTGGTTGAGCTTTTTCATCCTCATCAGCTCAGCCATTTCTGACACTGGCAGTGGGAGAGAATAATTTTGCACATTTAAAATAGTTCTCAGACTTTTTTGTTTTGAAGCCTGCTAACTTTTCTACACTTCCCACGCATGTAAGCAGGCATTCAAAGACCAACAAGCAAAATAATCTGTTCTCAGTGACTGAACTGAAGCCTCACACAGCTCAAACTGTTGGATTTTGCTGACCAAACTTTACAAGCATTGTATCTCTGTAGGAAAGTGGATATGGAACTCTGTAACTTCACAGTGATTGTTCCAATACCATAGACTGAGTAAGCACACCCTGTTCTTTGGTAATAAGAGTAATAATTGCTGCTACAAGATGTAATAAGGTATTTGTATTAAAAGCAGAGATCTTTTGTCTTCTTGCACTCTGCTGTGAATTCAGTATCACTGAATCACAAGGTAAAAAAAGAAAGAAAAGGAGCAGTCTAAAACTGCAGAGAAAATGCCAAAAAGTTGACTTTTTGAAAGAAGAGGAAGCTGATGGTCAGGAGGAAAACGGGATTAGTTAGTACTACGAATGATAAAGTGCTGAAGCTTGGGAGGGCAGAACCAATGAAGAGCTGATTAAGGAAGCTTAGGTTTCATAGTACATTCTTGCTGGGGAACAGCAAGATGGAACAGCAGCTAAATGCCAACAATCTGATATTTCTTAGCTTTAAAAGATTTATATAATTGTGTTTCATATATATTTTATGTATATGTTTGGTGGAACATGTAACATGCTGAGCACAGGTGAAGAAATTAGGTGTCAGTTTCTGGAAAATACTTATTTTCAAGAAAAATAACACTGAATCAGGACAATAAGCAAAAACTTGGAAGTGTGTACTTACTGCCAAACTAGCATTTCCAGAATGAAATATCCACTCCAAGATATCAATCTACTTGCTACACTAATCAGTGGTCACATTAGAGCAGGATATCCAAGCAGCTCTGGCACCTCTAAATGGATATAGATAAAATATCTGTCAGTTCCATGGCTATTCACCTCTGACTAGCACAATAGATTTTTATTCTGACTATGGATCTTAATTTCAGTCTGCACCTGCCACAACTTCTATCACAGCTCATTAAGGATCTCCCACAGTCAGAAAATCTGGAGTGCAGATGCCAAGCAAGTTGGCCAGAATAGTGATCGAGTCTAAAAGCCATGGCTTACAAAAGAACATGGCAAGTCATCTCAAATATAAGATCCCAAGAAGTTTCATGGGTTTGGTAATCTATTTGCATTCATGCAGAGCCAGACAAGCAATTTAAGAGAAAATGAAACTTCGTTATGAACTCATAAAAACTGAAGCCACTTATGTGAAATACTTCTGATCATACAATTTGGCAAATTCAATGACTGAAAATGTCCCAAAATACAAGACCTATTGCTAGCACAACCATCTGGTAAATAAATTCATGTTGTTTTACTCCTTCTCTAGGTCATATTCTCATAAATTCCTGAAAAATTCTACCAAAAAAATAAAAATATCAGCTCCCTCCTATGGGATAACTTTCTTTATTGTAAAGGCAGCACTCCTACAATTTATAGTTTGCTACCAGGTACACAATGAACATACAGCAAGTTACTGTAATGTATGTAGCATCAGTGATACAGGTTTTCTTAAAATCACACACTGTACAGTTGTTGTGGAATCATAGAGAAAATCATGTATTTAACTCTAGGTCTTAGGAGTAAATGCTTCAAACGGAATGTACTTTCTGGATCATGAAGAACATACAGAGCAAAGCCACATAGAGAAGTAATGACACCACAATACAATTACAACAGACCCAAAGACTAGTCTCCATTTTTTTTTTAGAACTGCTTTGGGATCTATGTGACAATTTAATGATGGAACTCTTACAACAATGGGAAAAGCTCTGTGCCATAAACTTGAAAAACACTTACTTCTTTCCCATGTAACACACAAGCATTTTGATTACCACTCTACACTAAAAGGATGTTTCAATTTAAAGCTCTTCAATAGACTGCCAGAAATGCTCTGCTCAATGATAAGTCTATTGCACAAGACAAGTGAGGAGAACATTACCTTTCTAAGTGGCCAGGAAAGTATGTTATTTACAGCCAAGTGACAAAACAAAATTTGTGGAAAACGTCAAAGAAAAGCCAAGACCACAAGCATTAACAAATACTCTGAAAAAAAACAATTTGTTTTATCTTCCCTTTCTCCATCGGTCTTTATATACTTTGAAGTTTAAAAGTGATACAAACTCTTGTAATGAAGACTCAAAGCACAAACATCTCAAGATGATGTCTGGTCAAACAATTATAACCACCAAATGAACTATTTCAGGAGAATGCAGAGGAGGATGGTTAAGAAACACCTCCAACAAATTTGAGACCTATCAACACTGAAAGGTGCATTAGTAACATTGATTAAAGATGTTTTGTGCTGTGTTATATCTATTGATATGTAAGTTGATTCAGATGTATAGCTCCACAAGCAGTTACACAGGCACAATCTCATTGGCACAGGGCAGACCAGAGTGCTACAAGGAATACGGGCTCTTGAGGAACGACAGGGCAGGAAGGTAAGGAAGAGGGTGAAAAAGCAGCTTAGCCACACACATCTTTGCTGCACAGCTGGAAGCAAGCTAGTTCAGAGGTAAGGATCAGAGAACAGACAATCATGGGTGACATCATGATGAGTCTGGTACACACAAACTAAATCAATTTGTTTTTACAATTACAGTGAAGATACTGGCAAAATACAGGGTTATTTAGAACACCCTGGCCAATTTTGAAAACAAAAAAAAAGAACATACCTGCATGAATCTGTATTGTTTTATTCTTTCTTCCTAATGCTGTATATATACTACAATAAACATGAAATACAGTAACAGAATGCATTTGAGAGATATAAACAGATAATATAAATAAACTAATGCATCTGTTAATAAAAACATATTAACACAGGAAAGAAAACAGTTTCTAATATAATGCATTTTTATTTAAATATCTGGTGCAATACTTGCTGTTGCTTTTATAAGAATTTACCACTGGCAACAGATTACAGGTGTAATACTCCATACAGAAAGTAAGCTCTTTCACAAATGTTTTGTGAGATACTAGTCTCCTACTTTTCATTACAGTTCTGCAATGCAAAATTCTAAGCAATAGTTGAAGGCTTGTAAAATGCATCTAGATTGTTCCAACATCCTCATTGTGGATTGGATCATGAATGGTAGTCTGTGGTGGTTTAGCCCTAACTGACCAATAACCAAACCACCCAGTTACCCAACTCAGCAGGATGGGGA